>CM042378.1:635717-638217 GCA_023634145.1 Thymallus thymallus | reverse complement strand
TCCCCAGGCAGTAGTGTACTAGAGTTGCCCTGTGTGTGTCAGTTCCCCAGGCAGTACTGTACTAGAGTTGCCCTGTGTGTGTCAGTTCCCCAGGCAGTACTGTACTAGAGTTGCCCTGTGTGTGTCAGTTCCCCAGGCAGTAGTGTACTAGAGTTGCCCTGTGTGTGTCAGTTCCCCAGGCAGTAGTGTACTAGAGTTGCCCTGTGTGTGTCAGTTCCCCAGGCAGTACTGTACTAGAGTTGCCCTGTGTGTGTCAGTTCCCCAGGCAGTACTGTACTAGAGTTGCCCTGTGTGTGTCAGTTCCCCAGGCAGTAGTGTACTAGAGTTGCCCTGTGTGTGTCAGTTCCCCAGGCAGTAGTGTACTAGAGTTGCCCTGTGTGTGTCAGTTCCCCAGGCAGTAGTGTACTAGAGTTGCCCTGTGTGTGTCAGTTCCCCAGGCAGTAGTGTACTAGAGTTGCCCTGTGTGTGTCAGTTCCCCAGGCAGTAGTGTACTAGAGTTGCCCTGTGTGTGTCAGTTCCCCAGGCAGTAGTGTACTAGAGTTGCCCTGTGTGTGTCAGTTCCCCAGGCAGTAGTGTACTAGAGTTGCCCTGTGTGTGTCAGTTCCCCAGGCAGTAGTGTACTAGAGTTGCCCTGTGTGTGTCAGTTCCCCAGGCAGTACTGTACTAGAGTTGCCCTGTGTGTGTCAGTTCCCCAGGCAGTACTGTACTAGAGTTGCCCTGTGTGTGTCAGTTCCCCAGGCAGTAGTGTACTAGAGTTGCCCTGTGTGTGTCAGTTCCCCAGGCAGTAGTGTACTAGAGTTGCCCTGTGTGTGTCAGTTCCCCAGGCAGTAGTGTACTAGAGTTGCCCTGTGTGTGTCAGTTCCCCAGGCAGTAGTGTACTAGAGTTGCCCTGTGTGTGTCAGTTCCCCAGGCAGTAGTGTACTAGAGTTGCCCTGTGTGTGTCAGTTCCCCAGGCAGTAGTGTACTAGAGTTGCCCTGTGTGTGTCAGTTCCCCAGGCAGTAGTGTACTAGAGTTGCCCTGTGTGTGTCAGTTCCCCAGGCAGTAGTGTACTAGAGTTGCCCTGTGTGTGTCAGTTCCCCAGGCAGTAGTGTACTAGAGTTGCCCTGTGTGTGTCAGTTCCCCAGGCAGTAGTGTACTAGAGTTGCCCTGTGTGTGTCAGTTCCCCAGGCAGTAGTGTACTAGAGTTGCCCTGTGTGTGTCAGTTCCCCAGGCAGTAGTGTACTAGAGTTGCCCTGTGTGTGTCAGTTCCCCAGGCAGTAGTGTACTAGAGTTGCCCTGTGTGTGTCAGTTCCCCAGGCAGTAGTGTACTAGAGTTGCCCTGTGTGTGTCAGTTCCCCAGGCAGTAGTGTACTAGAGTTGTCCTGTGTGTGTCAGTTCCCCAGGCAGTACTGTACTAGAGTTGCCCTGTGTGTGTCAGTTCCCCAGGCAGTACTGTACTAGAGTTGCCCTGTGTGTGTCAGTTCCCCAGGCAGTAGTGTACTAGAGTTGCCCTGTGTGTGTGTCAGTTCCCCAGGCAGTAGTGTACTAGAGTTGCCCTGTGTGTGTCAGTTCCCCAGGCTGTAGTGTACCAGAGTTGCCCTGTGTGTGTCAGTTCCCCAGGCAGTAGTGTACTAGAGTTGCCCTGTGTGTGTCAGTTCCCCAGGCAGTAGTGTACCAGAGTTGCCCTGTGTGTGTCAGTTCCCCAGGCAGTAGTGTACTAGAGTTGCCCTGTGTGTGTCAGTTCCCCAGGCAGTAGTGTACTAGAGTTGCCCTGTGTGTGTCAGTTCCCCAGGCAGTAGTGTACTAGAGTTGCCCTGTGTGTGTCAGTTCCCCAGGCAGTAGTGTACTAGAGTTGCCCTGTGTGTGTCAGTTCCCCAGGCAGTAGTGTACTAGAGTTGCCCTGTGTGTGTCAGTTCCCCAGGCAGTAGTGTACTAGAGTTGCCCTGTGTGTGTCAGTTCCCCAGGCAGTAGTGTACTAGAGTTGCCCTGTGTGTGTCAGTTCCCCAGGCAGTAGTGTACCAGAGTTGCCCTGTGTGTGTCAGTTCCCCAGGCAGTAGTGTACCAGAGTTGCCCTGTGTGTGTCAGTTCCCCAGGCAGTAGTGTACCAGAGTTGCCCTGTGTGTGTCAGTTCCCCAGGCAGTAGTGTACTAGAGTTGCCCTGTGTGTGTCAGTTCCCCAGGCAGTAGTGTACTAGAGTTGCCCTGTGTGTGTCAGTTCCCCAGGCAGTAGTGTACTAGAGTTGCCCTGTGTGTGTGTCAGTTCCCCAGGCAGTAGTGTACTAGAGTTGCCCTGTGTGTGTGTCAGTTCCCCAGGCAGTAGTGTACTAGAGTTGCCCTGTGTGTGTCAGTTCCCCAGGCAGTAGTGTACTAGAGTTGCCCTGTGTGTGTCAGTTCCCCAGGCAGTAGTGTACTAGAGTTGCCCTGTGTGTGTCAGTTCCCCAGGCAGTAGTGTACTAGAGTTGCCCTGTGTGTGTCAGTTCCCCAGGCAGTAGTGTACTAGAGTTGCCCTGTGTGTGTCAGT
>CM042378.1:615717-630717 GCA_023634145.1 Thymallus thymallus | reverse complement strand
GATCAAATCAAATCAAAGTTTCTTGGTTGCGTACACAGCAGCTGTTATAGCAGGTGCAGCAAAATGCTTCTGTTACTAGCTGCTAACAATGCTGTAAAGTGTCAGTCAGGTACACAAATACTCAATTTAAAAACTATAAAACAAAGAACAACAAGAAATCAATGAATGTCAGAACAAATTCAATTAACAACCCAAATATCACTGTAACAGTAATTCAAATACAATCTATATGTATATATTTGAATGAGCTATATCGAGAAAACAGTACTTAAATCCACCATATCATGGATAGACCTGCAGGATTAAATTAGCTTGGTGAATGGTGTGTATAGACAGTAGTTATATAGGATGTTGTGTATAGACAGTAGTTATATAGGATGGTGTGTATAGACAGTATAGACAGTAGTTATATAGGATGGTGTGTATAGACAGTATAGACAGTAGTTATATAGGATGGTGTGTATAGACAGTAGTTATATAGGATTGTGTGTATAGACAGTATGGACAGTAGTTATATAGGATGGTGTGTATAGACAGTATAGACAGTAGTTATATAGGATGGTGTGTATAGACAGTATAGACAGTAGTTATATAGGATGGTGTGTATAGACAGTATAGACAGTAGTTATATAGGATTGTGTGTATAGACAGTATGGACAGTAGTTATATAGGATGGTGTGTATAGATAGTAGTTATATAGGATGGTGTGTATAGACAGTAGTTATATAGGATGGTGTGTATAGACAGTATAGACAGTAGTTATATAGGATTGTGTGTATAGACAGTATGGACAGTAGTTATATAGGATGGTGTGTATAGATAGTAGTTATATAGGATGGTGTGTATAGACAGTAGTTATATAGGATGGTGTGTATAGACAGTAGTTATATAGGATGGTGTGTATAGACAGTATAGACAGTAGTTATACAGGATGGTGTGTATAGACAGTAGTTATATAGGATGGTGTGTATAGATAGTAGTTATATAGGATGGTGTGTATAGACAGTATAGACAGTAGTTATATAGGATGGTGTGTATAGACAGTATAGACAGTAGTTATATAGGATGGTGTGTATAGACAGTATAGACAGTAGTTATATAGGATGGTGTGTATAGACAGTATAGACAGTAGTTATACAGGATGGTGTGTATAGACAGTAGTTATATAGGATGGTGTGTATAGATAGTAGTTATATAGGATGGTGTGTATAGACAGTATAGACAGTAGTTATATAGGATGGTGTGTATAGACAGTATAGACAGTAGTTATATAGGATGGTGTGTATAGACAGTATAGACAGTAGTTATATAGGATGGTGTGTATAGACAGTATAGACAGCAGTTATATAGGATGGTGTGTATAGACAGTATAGACAGTAGTTATATAGGATGGTGTGTATAGACAGTATAGACAGTAGTTATATAGGATTGTGTGTATAGACAGTATGGACAGTAGTTATATAGGATGGTGTGTATAGATAGTAGTTATATAGGATTGTGTGTATAGACAGTATGGACAGTAGTTATATAGGATGGTGTGTATAGATAGTAGTTATATAGGATGGTGTGTATAGATAGTAGTTATATAGGATGGTGTGTATAGATAGTAGTTATATAGGATGGTGTG
This sequence comes from Thymallus thymallus, assembly GCA_023634145.1. Taxonomy (NCBI): domain Eukaryota; kingdom Metazoa; phylum Chordata; class Actinopteri; order Salmoniformes; family Salmonidae; genus Thymallus; species Thymallus thymallus. The sequence goes on along the minus strand of CM042378.1, from coordinate 629,090 downwards.
TATAGACAGTATAGACAGTAGTTATATAGGATGGTGTGTATAGACAGTATAGACAGTAGTTATATAGGATTGTGTGTATAGACAGTATGGACAGTAGTTATATAGGATGGTGTGTATAGATAGTAGTTATATAGGATGGTGTGTATAGACAGTAGTTATATAGGATGGTGTGTATAGACAGTAGTTATATAGGATGGTGTGTATAGACAGTATAGACAGTAGTTATATAGGATTGTGTGTATAGACAGTATGGACAGTAGTTATATAGGATGGTGTGTATAGATAGTAGTTATATAGGATGGTGTGTATAGACAGTAGTTATATAGGATGGTGTGTATAGACAGTAGTTATATAGGATGGTGTGTATAGACAGTATAGACAGTAGTTATACAGGATGGTGTGTATAGACAGTAGTTATATAGGATGGTGTGTATAGATAGTAGTTATATAGGATGGTGTGTATAGACAGTATAGACAGTAGTTATATAGGATGGTGTGTATAGACAGTATAGACAGTAGTTATATAGGATGGTGTGTATAGACAGTATAGACAGTAGTTATATAGGATGGCGTGTATAGACAGTATAGACAGTAGTTATATAGGATGGTGTGTATAGACAGTATAGACAGTAGTTATATAGGATGGTGTGTATAGACAGTATAGACAGTAGTTATATAGGATTGTGTGTATAGACAGTATGGACAGTAGTTATATAGGATGGTGTGTATAGATAGTAGTTATATAGGATTGTGTGTATAGACAGTATGGACAGTAGTTATATAGGATGGTGTGTATAGATAGTAGTTATATAGGATGGTGTGTATAGATAGTAGTTATATAGGATGGTGTGTATAGATAGTAATTATATAGGATGGTGTGTATAGACAGTATAGACAGTAGTTATATAGGATGGTGTGTATAGACAGTATAGACAGTAGTTATATAGGATGGTGTATATAGACAGTATAGACAGTAGTTATATAGGATGGTGTGTATAGACAGTATAGACAGTAGTTATATAGGATGGTGTGTATAGACAGTATAGACAGTAGTTATATAGGATGGTGTGTATAGACAGTATAGACAGTAGTTATATAAGATGGTGTGTATAGACAGTATAGACAGTAGTTATATAGGATTGTGTGTATAGACAGTATGGACAGTTGTTATATCGGATGTTGTGTATAGATAGTAGTTATATAGGATGGTGTGTATAGACAGTAGTTATATAGGATGGTGTGTATAGACAGTAGTTATATAGGATGGTGTGTATAGACAGTATAGACAGTAGTTATACAGGATGGTGTGTATAGACAGTAGTTATATAGGATGGTGTGTATAGATAGTAGTTATATAGGATGGTGTGTATAGATAGTAGTTATATAGGATGGTGTGTATAGATAGTAGTTATATAGGATGGTGTGTATAGACAGTAGTTATATAGGACGGTGTGTATAGACAGTATAGACAGTAGTTATATAGGATGGTGTGTATAGACAGTATAGACAGTAGTTATATATGATGGTGTGTATAGACAGTATAGACAGTAGTTATATAGGATGGTGTGTATAGACAGTATAGACAGTAGTTATATAGGATGGTGTGTATAGACAGTATAGACAGTAGTTATATAGGATGGTGTGTATAGACAGTATAGACAGTAGTTATATAGGATGGTGTGTATAGACAGTATAGACAGTAGTTATATAAGATGGTGTGTATAGACAGTATAGACAGTAGTTATATAGGATTGTGTGTATAGACAGTATGGACAGTAGTTATATAGGATGGTGTGTATAGATAGTAGTTATATAGGATGGTGTGTATAGACAGTAGTTATATAGGATGGTGTGTATAGACAGTAGTTATATAGGATGGTGTGTATAGACAGTATAGACAGTAGTTATACAGGATGGTGTGTATAGACAGTAGTTATATAGGATGGTGTGTATAGATAGTAGTTATATAGGATGGTGTGTATAGATAGTAGTTATATAGGATGGTGTGTATAGATAGTAGTTATATAGGATGGTGTGTATAGACAGTAGTTATATAGGACGGTGTGTATAGACAGTATAGACAGTAGTTATATAGGATGGTGTGTATAGACAGTATAGACAGTAGTTATATAGGATGGTGTGTATAGACAGTATAGACAGTAGTTATATAGGATGGTGTGTATAGACAGTAGTTATATAGGATGGTGTGTATAGACAGTAGTTATATAGGATGGTGTGTATAGACATTATAGACAGTAGTTATATAGGATGGTGTGTATAGACAGTAGTTAAATAGGATGGTGTGTATAGACAGTAGTTATATAGGATGGTGTGTATAGACAGTAGTTATATAGGATGGTGTGTATAGACATTATAGATAGTAGTTATATAGGATGGTGTGTATAGACAGTAGTTATATAGGATGGTGTGTATAGACAGTATAGACAGTAGTTATATAGGATGGTGTGTATAGACAGTATAGACAGTAGTTATATAGGATGGTGTGTATAGACAGTATGAACAGTAGTTATACAGGATGGTGTGTATAGACAGTAGTTATATAGGATGGTGTGTATAGACAGTAGTTATACAGGATGGTGTGTATAGACAGTAGTTATACAGGATGGTGTGTATAGACAGTATAGACAGTAGTTATATTGGATGGTGTGTATAGACAGTATAGACAGTAGTTATATAGGATGGTGTGTATAGACAGTATGGACAGTAGTTATATAGGATGGTGAGTATAGACAGTAGTTATATAGGATGGTGTGAATAGACAGTATGGACAGTAGTTATATAGGATGGTGTGTATAGACAGTAGTTATATAGGATGGTGTGTATAGACAGTATGGACATTAGTTATATAGGATGGTGTGTATAGACAGTATGGACAGTAGTTATATAGGATGGTGTGTATAGACAGTAGTTATATAGGATGGTGTGTATAGACAGTATAGACAGTAGTTATATAGGATGGTGTGTATAGACAGTATGGACAGTAGTTATATAGGATGGTGTGTATAGACAGTAGTTATATAGGATTGTGTGTATAGACAGTATGGACAGTAGTTATATAGGATGGTGTGTATAGACAGTAGTTATATAGGATGGTGTGTATAGACAGTATAGACAGTATTTATATAGGATGGTGTGTATAGACAGTATGGACAGTAGTTATATAGGATGGTGTGTATAGACAGTATGGGCAGTAGTTATATAGGATGGTGTGTATAGACAGTATAGACAGTAGTTATATAGGATGGTGTGTATAGACAGTATGGACAGTAGTTATATAGGATGGTGTGTATAGACAGTAGTTATATAGGATTGTGTGTATAGACAGTATGGACAGTAGTTATATAGGATGGTGTGTATAGACAGTAGTTATATAGGATGGTGTGTATAGACAGTATGGACAGTAGTTATATAGGATGGTGTGTATAGACAGTATGGACAGTAGTTATATAGGATGGTGTGTATAGACAGTAGTTATATAGGATTGTGTGTATAGACAGTATGGACAGTAGGTATATAGGATGGTGTGTATAGACAGTAGTTATATAGGATGGTGTGTATAGACAGTATGGACAGTAGTTATATAGGATGGTGTGTATGGACAGTAGTTATATAGGATGGTGTGTATAGACAGTATAGACAGTAGTTATATAGGATGGTGTGTATAGACAGTATGGACAGTAGTTATATAGGATGGTGTGTATAGACAGTATGGACAGTAGTTATATAGGATGGTGTGTATAGACAGTAGTTATATAGGATTGTGTGTATAGACAGTATGGACAGTAGTTATATAGGATGGTGTGTATAGACAGTAGTTATATATGATGGTGTGTATAGACAGTATTGACAGTAGTTATATAGGATTGTGTGTATAGACAGTATTGACAGTAGTTATATAGGATTGTGTGTATAGACAGTATGGACAGTAGTTATATAGGATGGTGTGTATAGACAGTATAGACAGTAGTTATATAGGATGGTGTGTATAGACAGTAGTTATATAGGATGGTGTGTATAGACAGTAGTTATATAGGATGGTGTGTATAGACAGTAGTTATATAGGATGGTGTGTATAGACAGTAGTTATATAGGATGGTGTGTATAGACATTATAGACAGTAGTTATATAGGATGGTGTGTATAGACAGTAGTTATACAGGATGGTGTGTATAGACAGTATAGACAGTAGTTATATAGGATGGTGTGTATAGACAGTATAGACAGTAGTTATACAGGATGGTGTGTATAGACAGTATGGACAGTAGTTATACAGGATGGTGTGTATAGACAGTAGTTATATAGGATGAGCCATGACTAGAATACAGTATGTACAAATTATTAAAGGGATCAATGTCTATGTACATAGGACAACGGTTTCAAAGGTGCAATGTAGAGTTCAGGGCAGGGTACTGGGTGGAGGCCGGCTATTGGTGACTGTTTAACAGTCTGATGGCCTGGAGATACAAGCTGTTTATCAGTCTCTCTGTTTCCTCCTTCTAGATGATAGCAGGGTGAACAGGCCGTGACTCTGATGTCTGAGGTCCTTGATGATCTTTTTGTCCTTCTTGAGACACCGGGTGCTGTAGATGTCCTGGAGGGCAGGCAGTTCACCCCTGATGATGTGTTGGACTGCACCACCCAGTTGCCTTACCAAGCGGTGATTCAGCCCGACAGGATGCTCTCAATGGTGCATCTGTAGAAGTTTGTGAGGGTCTTAGGGGCCAAGGGGAATTTCTTCATCCTCCTGAGGTTGAAAGGCGCTGTTGCACCCTTCTTGAAGGGACCATTTCAGGACCTCAGTGATGTGCACGCCAAGGAACTTCAAGCTTTTGACCCCCTCCACTGCGCCCCGTTGATGTGGATGGGGGTGTGCTCACTCTGCTGTCTCTTGTAGCCCACGACCAGCTCATTCGTTTTGTTGATGTTGAGGGAGAGGTTATTTTCCTGGCACCACTCCGTCAGGGCTCTCACCTCCTCCCTGTTGGCTGTCTCGTCATTGTTGGTAGTCAGGCCTACCACTGTTGTGTCGTCAGAAAACTTGATAATTGAGTTGGAGTCGTGCGTGGCCACACAGTCTTGGGTGAACAGGGAGTACAGGAGGGAGCTGAGCACGCACCCCTGTGTGACCTCCCATGTTGAGGATCAACGTGGCGGAGGTGTTGTTGTCTACCTTCACTACTTGGGGACAGCCCGTCAGGAAGTCCAGGATCCAGTTGCACAGGGAGGGGTTCAGACCCGTTGCCCTGAGCTTAGTAATGAGCTTGGAGGGCACTATGGTGTTGAAGGCTGAGCTGTAGTCGATGAACAGCATCCTCACAGTAGTAAGACAGGATGAGTGTGTTGTGTGATAAACCTGTGGTTCCGTGTGTTCTGGGTGTGCACGTTGGACAGAGGCTTTGAGTAGAACACACAATAACACAATGTCAGAAACCCCAGTAGAAGAATGACATCATTTTAGAAACTAAGACAAGGAATACAGAGAAAGTAAAGAATGGAGCAGAATGACAGGATGTCTGAAAGAGAGGAGAGAATGGCAGTGTGTGAGTCAGACAGTCATTTGGTGTTTGAATGAGGAGAAAGTCTCCCTCCTCTATCCCTTCTCTAGAGGTGACCCTGAGGGAAGGAGAGAGCTCAGTCCAGGAAGGAGAGAGCTCAGTCTCTCTCTCTCTCTCTCTCTCTCTCTCTCTCTCTCTCTCTCTCTCTCTCTCTCTCTCTCTCTCTCAATTCAATTCAATTCAATTCACTTTATTGGCATGACGCAACAATGTACATATTGCCAAAGTATCATACATTAATATATATATATATATATATATTTTCTATTTTATATATATATATACATACATATACACACGCACATACATATATATACATACATACATACATACACACATATATATATATATTTTTTAAAATATAATTACATCAAAGAACAAATAACAACAGGAAAAAATAAAATAAATGCATTAAATATGTCAGGCACTGTCCCTCAACTTGTGGCAGGCAGCAACATAGCATGCTGCCAGCGCACAGCTGGTCATGTCTTCCCCCAAAAGGATCGGCAGCCTTTCTATGTCAGAGAGGTCCTCAAAGCCCCGGACTACTTGTTCAAATTTGGGGAAGTGACTCTCTCTGATAGTTTTATATTTTTGACATTTGGTCAGGAAATGCAGCTCTGTCTCTGGTTCTGCTGTGGTGCAGTGGTTGCACAGCCTTTCCTCTACAGGGAGCCAGGTTTTCCTGTGTCTACCCTTCTCAATAGCAAGGCTGTGCTCGCTGAGCCTGTACTTTGTCAAGGTTTTCCTGAGGTTTTGATCAGTCACCATGGTCAGATAGTTTGCCATGGTGTACTGTCGATTTAGGGCCAAATAGCACTGCATTTTGCTTTGTGCCTGTGTTTGTGTTTTCCAATAGGTAATGTAGTTTTGTTTTAGATGTTTTGTAATTTGGTTAATTCTTATTGATTGGATGTTCTGGTCCTGAGGCTTCAGTGTGTTAGTGGAACAAGTTTGTGAACTCAGCCCCTGGACCAGTTGGATGAAGGGACTCTTATCTTTGCTCAACTCTTGGTATTGCAGGGCTTGGTAATGATATGAGAGTGGGTCACTGTGTTTTAGGTGTTTCCAAAACTTAATTGCTCTTTTTTGAGTTTTTAATATTAGTGGATATCGGCCTAATTCTGCCCTGCATGCATTGTTTGTAGTTTTCCTCTGGACATGTAGGAGAATCTTACAAAGTTCCGCGTGCAAGGTCTCAATGGGATGTTTGTCCCAGTGGGTAAAATCTTGTTTTGTAAGTGGACCCCACACCTCGCTGCCATAGAGTGCGATTGGTTCAATCACACATTTAATTAGTTTTTGCCAAATTGTAATAGGTATTTCAATTTGGATTTGTTTTTTAATGGCGTAGAATGCCCTGCGTGCTTTGTCTCTCAGTTCATTCACTGCATTATTTAGGTGTCCAGTCGAACTTATTTTTAAACCTAAATAGTTGTATTGTGTGCAATACTCTATATGTTTTGCACCAATTGAGAACTTTGGTTTTATTCCCTGGGATCTAGAATTTGTCTGGAAAATCATTATTTTGGTCTTTTTGGAGTTTACTGTCAGGGCCCAGGTCTGACAGTACTGCTCTAGCAGGTCCAAGCTCTGCTGTAGACCATGTGCTGTGGGTGAAAGCAGGCACAGGTCATCTGCAAAGAGCAGGCATCTAACTTCTGAATTGTGGAGACTAACACCAGGTGCTGAGGACCTTTCTAGAATATTGGCCAATTCATTGATGTAAATGTTAAATAGCACAGGGCTGAGATTGCAACCCTGGCGGAGGCCCCGCCCCTGGTTAAATGATTCAGTTTGTTTCTTGCCAATTTTTATGCTACACATGTTGCCTGTATACATTGATTTCATAATGTCATATGTTTTACCCCCTACACCACTTTCAATGACTTTGTAGAACAGTCCTGTATGCCAGATAGAATCAAATGCTTTTTGGAAGTCAATAAAGCAAGTATAGAGTTTTGTCTTATTTTTGTGGACGTGTTTATCTATTAGGGTGTGTAGGGTGTAAATATGATCTGTTGTTCTATGTTTTGGTATAAATCCAATTTGGCTTTTACTCAGGATGTTGTGCTTATTAAGGAAGTTTAGGACTCTTACATTTATAATACTACAGAAAACCTTCCCCAGGTTACTGTTCACACAAATCCCTCTGTAATTGTTAGGGTCAGATTTGTCTCCGTTTTTAAAGATTGGTGTTATGAGTCCTTGGTTCCAGATGTCAGGGAAGTAACCTACACTCAGGATCAAGTTAAACAATTTTAATATAGCCAATTGATATTTTTCACTAGTGAATTTGAGCATCTCTCTCTCTCTCTCTCTCTCTCTCTCTCTCTTCCCCCCCCCTCTCTCTCTCTCTCCCCCCCCCCTCTCTCTCTCTCTCTCCCCCCCCCTCTCTCTCCCCACCCCCCCACCCCCCCCCTGCAGCCAGATCTGAGAATGCTGTCTGTCTGTGTTCCTGTGTTTCTGCAAGTATATTTGTGTTGCTACAGTGTTGATGTTTTATTATAGGTAAATGTGGTTAGTGTTGCTGCAGGGGCGGATGGCGAGCCAGCCAGGAGAGAATCATCATTTCCCCTATTAAAGGAAGTATAATAATTAGACACTGCTGTTCTTAGCCTTAGCATCTAAAACACTCATATTTTACACCAGACTGAAGAAGCTTAGCACACATCTCATCACACATCTTTTACAAACCCTAAGACCGCACACGCACACATTCACATCGCATGTGCATAGACACAGTACAGTCCCGCACTATCCCACACACACTCTCACAGTCTCACTTCAGAATTAGATGTTCATCCATATTTCTCAAACGTCAAATTTATAAGTTGTTCCAAACGTCAAATTTCAAAGTGTTTGGTTAGTTCTCTTTATCGTTCCAAGGTTACGTATAAACTTTAACTCTGAATGATTAAGGATAGACATGATCTCTGAATGATTAAGGTTAGACATGATCTCTGAATGATTAAGGTTAGACATGAACTCTGAATGATTAAGGTTAGACATTGCAAAAATCATTGAAGCTAGAGGTTCCTATCTCCCTCACTAACTTTAAGCATCAGCTGTCAGAGCAGCTTACCGATCACTGCACCTGTATATAGCCCTTCTGTAAATAGCCCATCCTACTACCTCATCCCCATATTTATTATTTTTGCTCATTTGCACTCCAGTATCTCTATTTGTACATCATCATCTACACATCTATCACTCCAGTGTTAATGCTAAATTGTAATTATTTCTCCACTATGGCCTATTTATTGTCCTACCTTCCTAATCTTACTACATTTGCACTCTGTATATAGATCTTCTATTGTGTTATTGTGTTAGTTTATTCTCATGTGTAACTCTGTTGTTGTTTTTGTCGCACTGCTTTGCTTTATCTTGGCCAGGTCACAGTTGTAAATGAGAACTTGTTCTCAACTGACCTACCTGGTTAAATAAAGGTGAAATAAAACCTACTTGGTTAAATAAAGGTGAAATAAAACCTACCTGGTTAAATAAAGGTGAAATAAAACCTACCTGGTTAAATAAAGGTGAAATAAAACCTACCTGGTTAAATAAAGGTGAAATAAAACCTACCTGGTTAAATAAAGGTGAAATAAAACCTACCTGGTTAAATAAAGGTGAAATAAAACCTACCTGGTTAAATAAAGGTGATTTTTAAAAAATGGAAGCGTGACAGAATGATGTGCCTAATTTGCAGTAGGATTGTAACCTGGGAGATTTTTCATTGCCTTTCTCTGATGATTTATCATGCTCTATGATGGGTTTCAGTCTTTTTTCAATGTCCTTATTTCATTGTGATAGAAAGGTGTGACTGTCTGCCCTTGACTTTCCCCCGTGCTGTTTAACAATATCATTGGTGTTGAGCTACAGTTAATGAGAAAACCACTAAACCACTGTAGATATGTATTGCGATGTACTGTATGTAGATGTGTACTGCAAGGCTGCAAATGCATATTTAACACATTATACATTTAATTTAGAGGTGTCATTGTAGTGTGTGTGTGTGTGTGTGTGTGTGTGTGTGGCCCCACTCCCCTTCTCCTGGTCTAATATCATGGTTGTGTGGTTCCCTGCCTGTCCGACAGCCAGAATGGCTTGTTTATAGTCAGATTAATTGCTTTTATGGCTGTGTTCTCCCTGTAATCAGCGCTGGGGTTTTTAATGAACACCCACGGTCCTGCCTTTTAGAGTGTGCGGTCACAGTCGCTAGCGGTAGCGGGCCCTGCACAGGTTAGTGGTTTTACCTAAGGGCCTACGCCCTGGACCGTAAATGGACCGTGAATTTAATCTAAGGTGTTACGGAAGAGTTAGGGAAGAGTTGCAGAAATGTTAGAGTAATATATTAGTGGGTTGCCATTCAAATCAGCTCTCCTCATTAGGGAGGAGGGTCGAAGAGAGGGGAATGGAGAGGAGAGGAGGGAGGAGGAAGACTAATGACCGAGGAGAGAGAGGAAGACTAATGACAGAGGAGAGAGAGGAAGACTAATGACAGAGGAAGACTAATGACAGAGGAAGACTAATGACAGAGGAGAGAGAGGAAGACTAATGACAGAGGAAGACTAATGACAGAGGAAGACTAATGACAGAGGAAGACTAATGACAGGGGAAGACTAATGACAGAGGAGAGAGAGGAAGACTAATGATAGAGGAGAGAGAGGAAGACTAATGATAGAGGAGAGAGAGGAAGACTAATGACAGAGGAAGACTAATGACAGAGGAAGACTAATGACAGAGGAGAGAGAGGAAGACTAATGATAGAGGAGAGAGAGGAAGACTAATGATAGAGGAGAGAGAGGAAGACTAATGATAGAGGAGAGAGGAAGACTAATGATAGAGGAGAGAGAGGAAGACTAATGATAGAGGAGAGAGGAAGACTAATGATAGAGGAAGACTAATGATAGAGGAGAGAGAGGAAGACTAATGATAGAGGAGAGAGAGGAAGACTAATGATAGAGGAGAGAGAGGAAGACTAATGATAGAGGAAGACTAATGACAGAGGAAGACTAATGATAGAGGAGAGAGAGGAAGACTAATGATAGAGGAAGACTAATGAAAGAGGAGAGAGAGGAAGACTAATGATAGAGGAGAGAGAGGAAGACTAATGACAGAGGAAGACTAATGACAGAGGAAGACTAATGAAAGAGGAGAGAGAGGAAGACTAATGATAGAGGAGAGAGAGGAAGACTAATGATAGAGGAGAGAGAGGAAGACTAATGATAGAGGAGAGAGGAAGACTAATGACAGAGGAGAGAGAGGAAGACTAATGACAGAGGAGAGAGGGGAAGACTAATGACAGAGGAGAGAGGAAGAGTAATGATAGAGGAAGACTAATGACAGAGGAGAGAGGAAGACTAATGACAGAGGAAGACTAATGATAGAGGAGAGAGAGGAAGACTAATGATAGAGGAGAGAGAGGAAGACTAATGACAGAGGAAGACTAATGACAGAGGAGAGAGAGGAAGACTAATGATAGAGGAGAGAGAGGAAGACTAATGACAGAGGAAGACTAATGACAGAGGAAGACTAATGAAAGAGGAGAGAGAGGAAGACTAATGATAGAGGAGAGAGAGGAAGACTAATGATAGAGGAGAGAGAGGAAGACTAATGATAGAGGAGAGAGAGGAAGACTAATGATAGAGGAGAGAGAGGAAGACTAATGATAGAGGAGAGAGAGGAAGACTAATGATAGAGGAGAGAGAGGAAGACTAATGATAGAGGAGAGAGGAAGACTAATGACAGAGGAAGACTAATGACAGAGGAAGACTAATGATAGAGGAGAGAGGAAGACTAATGATAGAGGAAGACTAATGATAGAGGAGAGAGAGGAAGACTAATGATAGAGGAGAGAGAGGAAGACTAATGATAGAGGAGAGAGAGGAAGACTAATGACAGAGGAAGACTAATGACAGAGGAGAGAGAGGAAGACTAATGACAGAGGAAGACTAATGACAGAGGAAGACTAATGACAGAGGAGAGAGAGGAAGACTAATGACAGAGGAAGACTAATGACAGAGGAAGACTAATGACAGAGGAGAGAGAGGGATTGCTGGAGAGAACACAAAACAATGGGAAATGGAAACTAATCTTCAATCTTTATTCCCTTGAAAACAGTTTCTCCTATAATCAACACCCTCCCTCTCTCTCTCCCTCTCTCTCTCCCTCTCTCTCTCTCTCTCTCTCTCTCTCCCTCCTGGGTCAGTCTCTAAGTATGCATCACTGATTCCCATTTTTCCTGGCCCCAGTCTCTGTCATTTATCAGGGCTGTAGGGTTCTCTCCTCGAATGGCTTTCTGCTTCATTACGCCTACAGCAGGGACTCACCAGACCACCAGCCCTACCTCACTGCCAGATAGCTGTATGTGTATGGTGTGGTGTGTGGTGTGGTGTGGTGGTTTACTGAACCACAGGTCTAAGTTACACACATCCACCACTCCTAATGACCTCCACTATGACATAAACCTGTCACCGTCCTGTTTAACTACACTCCATAGTAATGACAGTATGGCTGTATTAACTAGCTAACAAAGCAACTCTCGTCTCCAGTTGGCTGTGAAAATACTTTATGGCTATATATATGTATAGTTAGGCTACGCCCTCATAGCTGTGGAATCTTTAATATTGTTATGCTGCAGACAGAAATACCACAGGTTCTATTGAAGACGGCTGTAAAATGTGTTTGCGTTACTCACACAGCTGTACATGTATAAGGGCTTCTTAAGAGGGTGTTCGTTTTGGCATGTTAATGGTTGTTTCATAGCTGATATGATGGTACACTAGAGAGGGTTAAATCACATGAATTACTTCAGGACAGGCTGTAGTAGAGAGGGTGCTGTGCCACAGACTATAATATATATATATATATATATATATATATATATATATATATATATATATATATATATAGTAGCAAGTTTAGGGGTGTGGGGTTTCCACGTCATCAAGCTCAATAACAAACAGACACAAACAGCGTAATTTCAAGGTAGTTGGGAATTTATTAGGGAAATAAGTCCCTAGGTGGGAAAGGAAAGGGGGGGTTTAGCTACCAGTTCACAGTTGGTTGTGGTTGTCCATTAATCCAAGGGTAAATCCACAGCACGGTTCTCAGCCAGTCCAATTCAGTACACAGGGTTAAATCCTCCTTCCTAGTCATACAGCTCACCACTTAACTTGTCACACTCTCTGTTGCACACCTCTCTCTCTCTCTTCTAGTCTGCTTCCCTTCTTATCCACAAACACTCAATCACTTAATGATTCACACCTTCTCGTTAGTGCAGGAAGTCCCTATAAGGCTCGGGGGTGGAGCCAACGGGCTGCCAGATATCTTCCCTCAATGACCACTCCCCTCACCTCTCCCTGCCGTCTGCCACAATATACAGTGGGGAGAACAAGTATTTGATACACTGCCGATTTTGCAGGTTTTCCTACTTACAAAGCATGTAGAGGTCTGTAATTTTTATCATAGGTACTCTTCAACTGTGAGTGACGGAATCTAAAACAAAAATCCAGAAAATCACATTGTATTGATTTTTAAATAATTAATTTGCATTGTATTGCATGACATAAGTATTTGATCACCTACCAACCAGTAAGAATTCCGGCTCTCACAGACCTGTTAGTTTTTCTTTAAGAAGCCCTCCTGTTCTCCACTCATTACCTGTATTAACTGCAGCTGTTTGAACTCGTTACCTGTATAAAAGACACCTGTCCACACACTCAATCAAACAGACTCCACACACTCAACCAAACAGCTGTGTAAGGACATCAGGGATAAAATTGTAGACCTGCAC
>CM042378.1:596896-607977 GCA_023634145.1 Thymallus thymallus | reverse complement strand
ATCTCTCTCTACCTCTCTCTCCCTCCCTCTCTCCTCCCCTCTCTCCCCCTCTTCTCCTCCTCTCTCTCCCCCTCTCTCCTCCCCTCTCTCCCCCCTCTCTCTACCTCTCTCTCTCCCCCCTCCCTCCTCCTCTCTCTACTCCTCTCTCTCCCCCCTCTCTCCTCCTCTCTCTCCTCCCCTCCCTCTCTCCCCCCTCTCTCTATCTCTCTCTCCCCCTCTCTCCTCCTCTCTCTACTCCTCTCTCTCCTCCCCTCTCTCCCCCCTCTCTCTATCTCTCTCTCCCCTCTCTCCTCCTCTCTCTACTCCTCTCTCCTCCCCTCTCTCCCCCTCTCTCTATCTCTCTCTCCCCTCTCTCCTCTCTCTCTACTCCTCTCTCTACCTCTCTCTCCTTCTCACTGTAGTTTCTGTGGTTAAGAGGATGATGTCAGCAGATGATTGGTGCTAAGAGTGAGAGGGTTGGGGAGAGACATCAATACATGGCATTAGTGTTTCACACACACACACACACACACACACACACACACACACACACACACACACACACACACACACACACACACACACACACACACACACACACACACACACACACCACACTCACACACACACACACACACACACACAAACACATTCACACCTGTTCTGTCCTCCCCCTTACTCACACAGACTCAGATAAACATACTTTGTGTTTAACATCCTGTGGGACCTAACAGAACTGCTGAGCTCAGTGACTCAGAGATGCTGACGCTGTCTGATGATTATCAGAGTGAGAGAGAGATCATGATCATTACACAGGTGCACCTTGTGCTGGGGACAATAAAAGGCCTCTCTAAAATGTGCTGTGTAGTCACGCAACACAATGCCACAGCGTGCGATTGGCATGCTGACTGCAAGAATGTCTTCCAGAACTGAATGTAAATTTTTATTACATAAGCCACCTCAAACATTGTTTTAGTCAAATAATTTCTGCACAGGGAAGCTCATCTGCGTGATCGTTGTCCGCACCAGGGTCTTCCCCTGACTGCAGTTCGGCGTCATAACTGACTTCAGTGGGAAAATGCTCTCCTTCGATGGCCATTGGCACGCTGGAGAAGTGTGCTCTTCATGGATGAATCCCGGTTTCAACTGTACTGGGCAGATGGCAGACAGCGTGTATGGCGTTGTGTGGGCGAGTGGTTTGCTGATGTCAACGTTGTGAACAGAGTGCCCCATGGTGGCGCTGGGTTATGGTATGGGCAGGCATAAGCTACAGACAACGAACAAAATGTGAATGCACAGAGATACCATGACGAGAAGCTGAGGCCCGTTGTGTGTTTTTTAAAGGAATCTGTGACCAGTCATGTGAAATTTATAGATTAGGGCCTAATTAATTTATTTCAATTGACTGATTTCCTCATATGAACTGTAACATCTTTGAAATTGTTTCATGTTGCGTTTAGATTGTAGTTGAATGTGCTGAAGTTACAACTCTAATAACTCATTTCACTCTCCTTGTACTATCTGTCCTGTTTTGAGAAAGACAGGCTAACATTTCCTCTCAGTATCACACTGGAATGTCACTTCTCTACTCCACAATCTCTCCTCCCTCTCTCTCTCCCTGCTTGAAACATCCCTCCTTTACGGTGATGTTGTGGTGAAAGTGACAGTGCTCCCCTGTTGGAATTCCTAATAGGTCTGTTTCTGTTGTCCCAGCGATATGTTCCACGTCCCCCACACACACACACACACACACACACACACACACACACACACACACACACACACACACACACACACACACACACACACACACACACACACACACACACACACACACACACACACACACACACACACACACACACACACACACACACACACACACACAGAGGAAGAAGTCATGGGACACATTGACTGGGTGGCCGTTTCCATCCACACTGATTGAATCTGTAACCTTTGTCCCAGTGATATCAATCTCTGCCAAAAGCCTGCATGTGTCTGTCAATGTGGGGGCACTTGGTGGTGTGGGGGAGGGGGAGGGGGAGGGGGGCCTCTATGTGGTGGTGTGGGGGAGGGGGGCCTCTATGTGGTGGTGTGGGGGAGGGGGAGGGGGGCCTCTATGTGGTGGTGTGGGGGAGGGGGGCCTCTATGTGGTGGTGTGGGGGAGGGGGGCCTCTATGTGGTGGTGTGGGGGAGGGGGGCCTCTATGTGGTGGTGTGGGGGAGGGGGGCCTCTATGTGTATGTAGTTCACTGGAATCTTCCAGGACTGTATTTTAAGGGAATTACTATTATTACCCCAAATGATATCATACACACATTTAGCTATTAAAGTATCTCTTCCTGTCATTTACCTGTACAGTTTGTGTAACCATGCAAGTATTCACTTATCTGTAAATATAACTGTATACCTAACTGTACAGCTAATTTAACCATGCAAAATGTTCACTTAACTGTTCATTTACCCAGTCTGTCTATTAAGTAAACTATTATTCCCTCGCTCATATCATACGCATTTCTCTGTCATCGATCTGTATAGTATAGTTAACCATCCAACATCCACCAATGTATAGTGTACATATTCAGCCAACCACTCATACTATGCAATGTCCTTTTATAGCTTTTTTTTTGCACTCCAGATATCTTGTATTTCTATACTTTTTCATACTGCCGCTCTATGTATCATGTACCGTGTATCTGTCTTTTGTGTACTTTCGTTGTGGCATTTTGCACCTGCCCTGTGTTTTTGTTGTAGCTGCTTGACAAAGAAATTTCCCCCCCGGGGATCAATAAAGTATCTATCTATCTATCTATCTATCTATCTATCTATCTATCTATCTATCTATCTATCTATCTATCTATCTATCTATCTATCTATCTATCTATCTATCTATCTATCTATCTATCTATCTATCTATCTATCTATCTATCTATCTATCTATCTATCTATATCTATCTCCTTGAGTCTGTAGTAAGTGGAAGGTTTGTGATGTTACTACATGTTAGGGTTGTATAGTTATGTGTGTTAGAATTCATTCAGATATACTGCAGTCACTATGGTGACACTGTGAAACACTGAGTTAGATGATCTTATACTGTATTCCGCACTTAATGACCTAATAACTCCTGCAGTGTTGCCCATGTCCTTCCCAGAGGTAGAAATTATAGTGTTATTTAATGAGAACATAACAAAGTCTGGCTTTTATGCCCCGATATGAATCAACAGTCTCTGTTTGTATTTCTTTATGCTGCTTCAAACACACACACACACACACACACACACACACACACACACACACACACACACACACACACACACACACACACACACACACACACACACACACACACACACACACACAGGAGGTTTATTGTAGCCAGTAGTGTTGGGGTTTGGCTAAGTGCTACCATATTGCTAGTTAACTCACAATGAGAAAATGTTCATTGAATATAATAGATAGTAATCGATTCTGAAATCTAATCTCAATCTAATGCCAAAGACTACCAGAGCGCTCTGTCGCTGTCCACTGCCTGCCTGCTGCTCTATGAAGAGGTGCAGTGACAGAGACTGGCCACTAGAGGGAGTTGCACCATAGCAGCTCCTCATGCTATGGACATAACTGATATACTGTAGAAGTCCTCTGATGGTAAGGACTAGACACTAGAGTATTCAGATCATAGATTATGTATTACGGACATCTTTATTAAGAACCTGCAACAAGTTAGATTTTGTGAGTGCATACGTAATGTGGGTATGTGTAATTGGAGTAGTGAATGCTAGGTTGAGAGTGGTGTGTGTGGGCTGGTGCCTGGTGCTGAAGGGCTCTGCTGAAGTGCAGTGGGACTGAGCTAGAGCAATACATCACTAGCCCCCTTACCACCAGCTGCAATGGTTCTCTCTCTCCTCCCTGTCTGTCACTCCCTCCTCCCATCCCTCCATCTGCTCTCTCCTCACCGTCTCTTTCCAAATCCCCAACTCTACTTCCTTTCACACCTCATCCTTATATCCCCCCTCCCTCCCTTATTCCCCTCCTCTCACACACCCGTTCTCTCCTCCTCTTCCAGCAGGACAGCCCACATCCGTTCTCTCCTCCTCTTCCAGCAGGACAGCCCACACTCGTTCTCTCCTCTTCCAGCAGGACAGCCCACACTCGTTCTCTCCTCTTCCAGCAGGACAGCCCACACTCGTTCTCTCCTCTTCCAGCAGGACAGCCCACACTCGTTCTCTCCTCTTCCAGCAGGACAGCCCACACCCGTTCTCTCCTCTTCTCCCAGCAGGACAGCCCACACCCGTTCTCTCCTCCTCTTCCAGCAGGACAGCCCACACTCGTTCTCTCCTCTTCCAGCAGGACAGCCCACACCCGTTCTCTCCTCTTCCGGCAGGACAGCCCACCCCCGTTCTCTCCTCTTCCAGCAGGACAGCCCACACCCGTTCTCTCCTCTTCCAGCAGGACAGCCCACACCCGTTCTCTCCTCTTCCAGCAGGACAGCCCACACCCGTTCTCTCTTCCTCTTCCAGCAGGACAGCCCACACCCGTTTTCTCCTCTTCCAGCAGGACAGCCCACACCCGTTCTCTCCTCCTCTTCCAGCAGGACAGCCCACACCCGTTCTCTCCTCCTCTTCCAGAAGGACAGCCCACACCCGTTCTCTCCTCCTCTTCCAGCAGGACAGCCCACACCCGTTCTCTCCTCCTCTTCCAGAAGGACAGCCCACACCCGTTCTCTCCTCCTCTTCCATCAGGACAGCCCACACCCGTTCTCTTCTCTTCCAGCAGGACAGCCCACACCCGTTCTCTCCTCCTCTTCCAGCAGGACAGCCCACACCCGTTCTCTCCTCTCTTATGCCTCCTGCTGGATTTTCTCTGAGTGACTCTCTCACACACCTGTCCTAACCAGGTCACTGCCAAACTGCAGCTGTGTGTGTGTTCTCGTGTGTGTGTGTGTGTGTGTGTGTGTGTGTGTGTGTGTGTGTGTGTGTGTGTGTGTGTGTGTGTGTGTGTGTGTGTGTGTGTGTGTGTGTGTGTGTGTGTGTGTGTGTGTGTGTGTGCAGCAGTGCACAGCAAGTGAGTGGAACCAGCAGTGTTATTATTTATCTCTATATTTAGCTGCTAGTGTTATGCATGGAGGAGATGAGAAACACAGAGAGTCTCACATAACCTACTGGTTCCATAGAAATGAATTAAGATCTTGTACCAGAAAAGAGCCTGACTCTCTATGGCATCAGCCACTTTTTCACTGTTCACGGTAAACACAGAGCCATAGAGTTGTTTAATCTCTAGCTGAACAGTGTTCCTGTCTCTGTTCAATAGAATTACAGCCCGTTGTGACATCATCCATCATCAACAACACACAGCATATTCCATTCATATTCCTCTCAGGGATTCAGGTGGAGGTCAAGTGATGAACTGCACATTATGGAAAACAGAGCTCTAGCCATTACAGCTAGTCTTGTTTCCTTGCCTTCTTTAGTCAACTTGTTATTGTTTTGCCTTGGCAGCAATGTATCTTTGTTGAATAGACACAGTCTTTTACCCAGGCAAAAACACCGTAGAAAATAGCTGACTTTATGACATCATTGATGGATGGATGTGGGTTTTCTCTGTCTTGTTGTTGTATGGAGACGCCCGGGTTCCTCCATTTTACAGGTTGGTCCCACTCTGTTAAGCAGTCTCATATCTACTCTAAATAATCATCATAGTTGACCTTTGTGTCTTATAGTAGTGTTATAGTAGTCAGCCTCTACTGCTTTATTTATTGATGTATTTATTAACATGAAGGACTAGGATGAGGTCAGGCATTATACTTCAAATGTTGTCTTAAAATTTTTGAATTTTTGATTAACTTTGAAATATGTAGATTTGAGGAACTGTTGTATTTTTAGCTCTGCACGGCTGTTCCCTTTAACGAGCCAAAGCCCCGCCCCCTCTGTGCTGATAAAACAGAATACCATCTAATATGAAATTTCCCCCCCGGGGGATCAATAAAGTACCTATCTATCTATCTATCTATCTAATACATCAATAGTGATGCATGGTAAATATGCTAATATACCGTAAGGTATATGTAAATGACTCTCCACCCCCCCACTACTAATTGCGACACGCCTGCCAGTCCTTGATTGACAGAATCATTAGTGTCCTTTTCACCTCTCAGTGTCCAGGAACATTCTTTTTTTTTTTGAACACCAAATACTAACAACCACTTACAGACACACACAAACAACGACTGCATCTCCTCTGCCCAGACCCGCATGCTCACACCTCCATTCCTAGGGCCTGCATTATGCTTTGTTACTTGCTCCTTAAATTGTATCAATTTATTTTTTCTCAGTCGCTATTTCAATATTTCAAGAATAAATCTTTAGATTTTTCCACTGTGTTTATGTTTTTCCAGGAACAATCTAACCCCAGAAATAGAATGTATAGAACAGACCACCAGTTCCATTCCATTTTTATCCTAGAAGCCGAATGACTGAATTAATATGTATAATGTTGATTTGCTGCTCTATACATGAAAGCACTCTGGTCTCTGGTATGTCTGTTATGCTTTCTCTCTGTGTGAAGGACGTGTGTGTATGACCCCAGTGTAATGGTGTGTGAGTATGATAGACAGGTCTGTCTCTGCTAATCACCTGCCATAGACAGCTATGACACATACTTTGGCCCACTTTGGATTGGTCTGACACTCTGAGGTGTGTAACACAATATGTTCTGTGTGATGTGTCATATTTGTAACACATTGTGTGTTACATGCTCTGGTATGAATGAGCCCATCCTCCTACCGTGTGACATCGTATCTCAATGTACTGCCTTTCTAAGACCACTAGGGTTCACTGTTCTGCTGTGGTGGTTACCATGCAGGATATCGTCCTGTTGGAATACCTTGACCATGTTTCCAGTCTTTCCTTCCTTCTTCCCATCCTTCCTTCCTTCCTTCCCTCCTTCATCCCTTCCTTGAAGTATTCACTGATATTTGGATAGGTTTAACATAATTGGCCAATGCAAGGTTTCCACAACACCAATATAGTCATTTAAGATGTATGTAGTGATGTAGTGAAGGAAGGCCCTCTGCGGTGGGTAGCTGAGCAGACCTCTCTCCTTCATCCCTTTCTCTCTCGGTCTCTGATAAGGCCAGGTCTCTGATAAGGCCAGGTCTCTGATAAGGCCAGGTCTCTGATAAGGCCAGGTCTCTGATAAGGCCAGGTCTCTGATAAGGCCAGGTCTCTATTTAACAGGCCAGATAATTACCTATTATCAGCCATTTGCTAATTAAATGAGTGAAGAGAACTGTCCTTTATGTTGCTGTTGTTCATCTCCGTCTGCTTATATCTGCCCACCATTCAACTGCTGGCTCTCTCTCATTCAATTCCAGGGGCTT
This sequence comes from Thymallus thymallus, assembly GCA_023634145.1. Classification (NCBI taxonomy): domain Eukaryota; kingdom Metazoa; phylum Chordata; class Actinopteri; order Salmoniformes; family Salmonidae; genus Thymallus; species Thymallus thymallus. The sequence continues at coordinate 600,623 of CM042378.1, read as the reverse complement.
TATTGTCATGGGAACACACATGTTTACGTCGCCAAAGCAAGTGAAATAGATAAACTGAAGTGAAATAAACAATAAAAGTGAACAGAAAATATTACACTCAAAATAAGTTCCAAAATAAGAGAGACATTTCAAATGTCATAGTATGTATATATACAGTGTTGTAAAAATGTACAAATAGTTAAAGTACAAACGGGAAAATAAATCAACATAAATATGGGTTGTATTTATAATGGTGTTTGTTCTTCACTGGTTGCCCTTTTCTTGTGACAACAGGTCACACATCTTGCTGCTGTGATGAACACTGCACCCTCTCTCTCTCTCTCTCTCTCTCTCTCTCTCTCTCTCTCTCTCTCTCTCTCTCTCTCTCTCTCTCTCTCTCTCTCTCTCTCGCTCTCTCTCTCTCTCTTTGTCTCTCTCTCTCTCTCCTCTCTTTGAGCCTTTTAATTTCATGAGACTTGGATAAAATATTTAAATGTTTCAGCATTGCGTCAGACTTCTGAATAAGGTGCTGGGTTTTTCCATTTCTTTCTCTCTTTCACTCTCACTCCCCCACCCAATCTCTCTCTTTTCCCTCTCTTTCATTCTCTTTCCCACCCGTTAACGGAACAGACTCAGAGCTCTCTTTCAGCGATCGTACTTTACCCAGCAACAAGCCCTAATTGATCATGATTGAGGACAGGTGTAGATAAAGAACAGCAGATTGATACAGTTATGAATAGACCCAACTCTGGGATTTATCGATTGGGCTTGACTGAGGTTGTCAAGGCAAAATTAGCCGCACACCGCAGGAGCTGCAACTGAGGAGTGTTGCATTCCAGTAATGTTTACAGAATGCTGCATGATAGTTTTTGTTTGTGTAGTTATATGTTGGTTAAGGAGATGGTTGTCTCAATGATTAAGACGGCTCTCTGGTGAAGTAAGTTATGCTGATCGCTGATTCCCAGACTGCTGAATGATCACCAGTCCTATATAGGAAAAGCTCTCCACGGTAGGAACCCTATAATAAAACCATCATCATAAAAACTCCCAGTCAGTCAGTCTGTCTGATATCCACTCACTAGACTCAGCAGACAGGAAGTCTGGAGATGATTGACAGGATATGAGGGTGAATATGGTCCATCAGAGACCTGTAGCCACTATAGGACTTGGGGCGGCAGGTAGCCTAGCAGTTAGAGCGTTGGGCCAGTAACCAAAAGTTTGCTGGTTCGAATACCAGAGCCGACAAGGTGAAAACAACCTGTCGATGTGTGAGCAAGGTATTTAATCCTAATTTGCCCCATACTACTATGGCTGACCCTGTAGGTAGGCTGTCATTGCGAATAAGAATTTGTTCTTAACTGACTTGCCTAGTTAAATAAAGGTTACATTTACAAAATATATATAGCCATTATATGACTTATTCACAAGATCTCATAGTTTCCCGTCTATTTTTTATGCATTAAATCCCCGTGGTTACAGGGTAAATTCCCCGTGGTTACAGGGTTAATTCCCAGCGGTTACAGGGTTAATTCCCCGCGGTTACAGGGTTAATTCCCCGTGGTTACAGGGTTAATTCCCCGTGGTTATAGGGTTAAGTCCCCGTTGTTACAGGGTTAATTCCCGTTGTTACAGGGTTAATTCCCCGTGGTTACAGGGTTAATTTTGCCTGGTTACAGGGTTAATTCCGCCTGGTTACAGGGTTAATTCCCAGTTGTTACAGGGTTAATTCCGCCTGGTTACAGGTTAATTCCCTGTGGTTACAGGGTTAATTTCGCCTGGTTACAGGGTTAATTCCCTGTTGTTACAGGGTTAATTTCTCCTAGTTACAGGGTTATTTCCCCGTTGTTACAGGGTTAATTCCTCCTGGTTACAGGGTTAATTCCCCGTTGTTACAGGGTTAATTCCCCGTTGTTACAGGGTTAATTCCTCCTGGTTACAGGGTTAATTCCCCGTTGTTACAGGGTTAATTCCTCCTGGTTACAGGGTTAATTCCCCGTTGTTACAGGGTTAATTCCTCCTGGTTACAGGGTTAATTCCCCGTTGTTACAGGGTTAATTCCTCCTGGTTACAGGGTTAATTCACCGTTGTTACAGGGTTAATTCCGCCTGGTTACAGGGTTATTTCCACGTGGTTACAGGGTTAGTTTCACGTGGTTACAGGGTTAAAACAGAAACAACTCAAAGGGTTAAGTTTAGGTATTAATTCCGAGTGGTTATATTTAAGGCTGCTGGTTTGCTTAAAACAAAATCATTAAAAACATGCGCTATTACCATCAGGTATCATCAGTATTCAGAGTATTCTCAAGGCTTGTTAGAGCATTCTGACTGCTGTTGTGCCGTGGTCTACAGAGCGCTCTCCAGGACTCAGCATCACGAGTTCACTCCCAGTGCTAGACAGTAGTTTTACTTTTTATTTTATTTCAAAGTATTCAGGACCTTTTCAAACATCCGAAATAGCAGTGTGTTTCTAGTGATCAGTCTGGAACCATTAGGGAGTAATGTATGAATATTTGTATGAGTAGGAGTGTATATGTGGATAACGGGAAGGTGTTCACTGAAATGAGCCATGCCTTCCTGTGCTCCTTTTAACCATCGCTCACTGGCAACAATGTTGTATTAATAAGAGAAAGAGCAGTGATGTTCACGGTAATAGAACACACATACACACACTGAGGTGGAAGAACAAAGAAAGGGGAAAGTGTATCTCTTTAATAAACTACGTAGAATAAGTAATGCACCTGTCATCAATCTGTGTGTGTGTGTGTGTGTGTGTGTGTGTGTGTGTGTGTGTGTGTGTGTGTGTGTGTGTGTGTGTGTGTGTGTGTGTGTGTGTGTGTGTGTGTGTGTGTGTGTGTGTGTGTGTGTGTGTGTGTGTGTGTGTGTGTGTGTGTGTGTGTGTGTGTGTGTGTGTGTGTGTGTGTGTGTGTGTGTGTGTGTGTGTGTGTGTGTTTCCTTGGGTAGAGAGCAGAGGAACAGCCTGCAGCTCTGTATGCATGCAGCCTCATTTCCCCCATAATCCACCTCTCCATTATCAGCATAATCATTATCCTCCTTGGATTCTACATTAAGGAGAAAGGGAAGAGATGGAGAGGGAAGAGATGGAGAGGGAAGAGATGGAGAGGGAAGAGATGGAGAGGGAAAGGGAGGAGGTGAAGGCCATTCATGTTCCGCTGCCTCTGTGTGTAGAGCAGTGGAGGCTGCTGATGGGAGGACAGCTCATAATAATGGATGGAATGGAAACCATGTCTTTGATGTGTTTGATACCATTCCTCCCATCAGCAGCCTCCACTGGTGTAGGTGTAGAATGTGTGTGTTCTAACTATCCTTCTCTTTATCTTGTCTCCCTCTCCCTCTCTCCCTCCCCCTCCCCCTCTCCCTCCCTCTCTCTCTCTCTCTATGTGCTGCCTTTTATTAAGTATTTTTTAAAAGCTAGCCACAGTGAATTAGCTTATTGAACTCTGTTCTCGAACCAATCCGACTAGCCTGACTAATAACAGTAGCTGCTGAGGCGTGGGGAGCTGGAGTTACCACACACTGACTCTGGGAAAGCTGACTGACAGATTGTAGCATGAGAGAGCTGATTGGACTTGTGTGTTCTGTCACCGTGGCCTTGTTCGCGTAAAGTTTTGATTCCATTTGAATACTGAGCACGCAGTCTATTGCTGTAACTGGAGTGAAAGGAAGAGAAAAAAAGAGGGAGAGAAGGAGAGAGAGAAATAGAGCGAGAAGGGTTTAGTTTCTCGGTTTAT
>CM042378.1:566896-594396 GCA_023634145.1 Thymallus thymallus | reverse complement strand
GATAGAATTGTACACCTGCACAAGGCTGGGATGGGCTACAGGACAATAGGCAAGCAGCTTGGTGAGAAGGCAACAACTGTTGGCGCAATTATTAGAAAATGGAAGAAGTTCAAGATGACGGTCAATCTCCCTCGGTCAGGGGCACCATGCAAGATCTCACCTCGTGGGGCATCAATGATCATGAAGAAGGTGAGGGATCAGCCCAGGACTATACGGCAGGACCTGGTCAATGACCTGAAGAGAGCTGGGACCACAGTCTCAAAGAAAACCATTAGTAACACACTACTCCGTCATGGATTAAAATCCTGCAGCGCACGCAAGGTCCCCCTGCTCAAGCCTGCGCATGTCCAGAACCATCTGAAGTTTGCCAATGACCATCTGGATGATCCAGAGGAGGAATGGGAGAAGGTCATGTGGTCTGATGAGACAAAAATAGAGCTTTTTGGTCCAAACTCCACTCGCCGTGTTTGTAGGAAGAAGAAGGATGAGTACAACCCCAAGAACACCATCCCAACCGTGAAGCATGGAGGTGGAAACATCATTCTTTGTGGATGCTTTTCTGCAAAGGGGACAGGACGACTGCACCGTATTGAGAGAAGGATGGATGGGGCCATGTATTGCGAGATCTTGGCCAACAACCTCCTTCCCTCAGTAAGAGCATTGAAGATGGGTCATGGCTGGGTCTTCCAGCATGAAAATGACCCGAAACACACAGCCAGGGCAACTTAGGAGTGGCTCCGTAAGAAGCATCTCAAGGTCCTGGAGTGGCCTAGCCAGTCTCCAAACCTGAACCCAATAGAAAATCTTTGGAGGGAGCTGAAAGTCCGTATTGCCCAGCGACAGCCCCGAAACCTGAAGGATCTGGAGAAAGTCTGTATGGAGGAGTGGGCCAAAATCCCTGCTGCAGTGTGTGCAAACCTGGTCAAGAACTACAGGAAACGTATGATCTCTGTAATTGCAAACAAAGGTTTCTGTACCAAATATTAAGTTCTGCTTTTCTGATGTATCAAATACTTATGTCATGCAATAAAAAGCAATTTAATTACTTAAAAATCATACAATGTGATTTTTGTTTTAGATTCCGTCACTCACAGTTGAAGAGTACCTATGATACAAATTACAGACTTCTACATGCTTTGTAAGTGGGAAAACCTGCAAAATGGGCAGTGTATCAAATACTTGTTCTCCCCACTGTATGTAAGAATGCTGTTTATTGACTATAGCTCAGTATTCAACACCATAGTACCATCCAAGCCCATCATTAAGCTTGAGGCCCTTGGTCTGAACCCCGCCCTGTAGAACTGGGTCCTGGACTTCCTGACGGGCCGCCCCCAGGTGGTGAAGGTAGGAAACATCACCTCCACTTCGCTGTTCTTCAACACTGGGGCCCCACAAGGGTGCGTACTCAGTCCACTCCTGTACTCCCTGTTCACACATGACTGTGTGGCCAACTCAATCATCAAGTTTGCAGACGACACAACAGTAGTAGGCTTGATTACCAACAATGACGAGACAGCCTACAGGGAGGAGGTGAAGGCTCTGGGAGTGTGGTGCCAGGAAAGTAACCTCTCACTCAACGTCAACAAAACAAAGGAGATGATGGTGGACTTCAGGAAACAGCAGAGGGAGCACCCCCCCTATCCACATCGATGGGACTGCAGTGGAGAAGGTGGAAAACTTCAAGTTCCTCGGCGTACACATCACTGATAAACTGTAATGGTCCACACACACAGACAGTGTGGTGAAGAAGGCTCAACAGAGTCTCTTCAACCTCAGGAGGCTGAAGAAATTAGGCTCAACACCTAAAACCATCACAAACTTTTACAGATGCAAAAATGAAAGCATCCTGAAAAAAAAAAAAGGCCAGACTAGAAATCACTGGTCACTTTAAGGTATGGAACACTAGCCACTTTAATAATGTTTATAATGTTTTCATATCTGGCATCACTCATCCCATATGTATATACTGTATTCTATACTATCCTTCGGTATCTTAGTCACTTAATAATGTTTACTTATCTTGCGTTACATTAACATCATTTAGCAGACACTCTTATCCAGAGCAACTTACATATATTTATCATACTGGTCCCCCGTGGGAATCAAACCCACAACCCTGCAAGCACCATGCTCTACCAACTGAGCTACGTGTTACCCATCTCATATGTATATACTGTATTCTATACTATTCTACTGTATCTTAGTCACTTTAATAATGTTTATATATCTGACATTACTCATCTCATATGTATATACTGTATTCTATACTATTCTACTGTATCTTAGTCACTTTAATAATGTTTATATATCTTGCATTACTCATCTCATATGTATATACTGTATTCTATACTATTCTACTGTATCTTAGTCACTTTAATAATGTTTATATATCTGACATTACTCTTCTCATATGTATATAGTGTATTCTATACTATCCTACTGTATCTTAGTCCAGGCTGCTTGTCCAACAAGTCTAAGTAATTAATTCCTTACTTAGATGAGTGTGTATTTGTGTATATGTTGTGAAATTGTTAGATATTACTTGTTAGTTATTACTGGAACTAGAAGCACAAGCATTTCACTACACTCGCAATAACATCTGCTAAACGTGTATGTGACCAATACAATTTTATTTGATTTTATTTTATTTGGAGTAACCTTTGTTTCCTCCGGTAACATCAGACGGTGCGACGGTACACCAGCCTGTCACAGAGCACAGAAGGACTTTGTGATTCACAGAGTTAGAAAACGTCTCTCAGAGCGCGAGAGAGAGGAAGCAGCTTTCAGAGGGGGATTGAAATGGAGCGAGGGAGAGAGCTGATAATGAAGATAAAAAAACAGTGTTTCCCGTTCCGTCAAAAAACAGAGAATGTCAAACAGACGTGTACTAATTTTACCCAGTATGCCTTTCCAAGCGGGGACTGAAAGGAAGTGGCACTCAGGGATGAAGCGGGTGACACACGGGTGACAGAAAGGAGGGAACTAGGTTGGTATTTCTGGTTCTTACAGTCGGCTGCAAAAGAGATGTGTTTTGTACAATACCTAGTTTGGACACAATCCTAATATGAAAGAAAGATACAGAGCTTAAAGTTTGAACTTTTAATCAATGCATAATTGACACAAAACAAATTCCCAATAAGGATTCTACCCATAAAGCACACAGTACGGCTCAGTACTGTTTTGCTGTTTGCATATTGCTCTGAGCGCTTGCCTGTAAAACTCAAGGGGTTTACTCCCGGTACCAGTGTGATTGACACCACCTATTTTCCCAAAAATATGGCTCTGGATCAAAGCATCGTCTAGCAATCCTGTTTTCCTGTCTGGGTGTTGACACTACAGAACATACACCTCCCCCTCACTCGTTAGGCTCGTCTTGCCACCTCAATGAACTCTGGGGTCATGAACTCTGCTAGCTGAGACTCAGATAGAAAACAAACTTTCTAGGGACTCTGGGAAATTGTGTGTCTGTCTGTAGAGTATGTGTGTGTTCCTCTGTGGAGAGATAAAAGAGAAGACTTCAGATATTGTGCTGAAATGCAGAAAATCCAACTTTGAAGCTCTGCAGTTTTATGATCATCGGCTTAAATCAGCTGGGACTAAGAATAGCAAAAGATAGAACGTTTATCAGGTAATAGAGAGAGAGAGAGAGAGAGAGAGAGAGAGAGAGAGAGAGAGAGAGAGAGAGAGAGAGAGAGAGAGCGCGCACTGGGAATAGCGAGAGGTGCAGAGCAAATTGGAAAGTGAAAGAGAAGTAGGAACACAGTGAGAGAGAAAGGAAGAAATGCAGTATAGTGTATACTGGGAGACAGTGACAGCAAGGAGCTAGATCAGTCACTTACAAATGTCCTTGTTTTTGAAAGAAAATAAAAAATGGTCCATTAAAATAACATCAAATTGATCAGAAATACAGTGTAGACATTGTTCATGTTGTAAATGACTATTGTAGCTGGAAACTGCTGATTTAATGGAATATCTACATAGGCGTACAGAGGCCCATTATCAGCAAACATCACTCCTGTGATTCCAATGGCACGTTGTGTTAGTTATGGGGACTGTGGGAGGGGCACGAAACAGAGCCCCTGCCGCTGCACTCGTGGGGGCTCTTGGAGGAGGCCCTACAGTCATGGGAGGAGGAGGACGACGAGGACGAGGTGCTACGACCTCCAACAAGAGGGGTTTTACGACCAGCCCCGGAGGAACAGGCGAGGTGGTGGAGGGCTTGGCTGGCACTGAGACCGCCCAACCAGGGAACAACAACCAGCCAGAGGGAGGACGAGGAGACGGTTGAGTGCCGCAGGAAGATGTGGGCCGGAGCTCCCGGTACTGCCACTGCCGGTCCCCAGCCCGGTACCTCGCACCATGGTCCCGGTGTCGATCCCCAGCCCGGTACCTCCAGTGCCGGTCCCTAGTCCGGTACCTCCAGTGCCGGTCCCCAGCCCGGTACCTCCAGGGCCAGCTCCTCGCACCAGTATGCCGGTGCGGGTCCCCAGCCCGGAGCTTTCAGTACGGTTCCCCAGCCCGGTACCCTTCACAGTCCGGCTCCGGGGGCGGAGCCGCCTGAACCAGCACTCAGTCCTACTCTGGGGGCGGAGCCTCCTGACCCGGTGCTCAGTCATGCTCCGGGGGCGGAGCCTCCTGCTCCGGTGACCGGTCTGGCTCCAGGGGCGGTGCCTCTCCCTGTTCCGGCACCCTGTCTGGCCTCGGGGACGGGGTCCCCGCAGGATCAGGTGGCCAGGTGGATCAGGTGGCCAGTCCTGATCCAGGGACGGATCAGGACTGAGAGTAATGATGATAATCCGGTGGGCGGGTGCGGGCAGCGTTCGATTGGAAAGCATCCATTTAGTTTTACTAGCATTTAAGAGCAGTTGGAGGCCATGGAAGGAGTGTTGTATGGCATTGAAGCTTGTTTGGAGGTTAGTTTACACAGTGTCCAAAGAGGGGCCAGATGTATACAGAATGGTGTCGTCTTCGTAGAGATGGATCAGAGAGTCACCAGCAGCGAGAGTGACATCGTTGATATATATAGAGAATAGAGTCGGCCTAAGAATTGAACCCTGTGGCACCCCCATAGAGACTACCAGAGGACCGGACAACAGGCCCTCCGATTTGGCACACTGAACTCTATCTGAGAAGTAGTTGGAGAACCAGGCAAGGCAGTCATTTGAGAAACCAAGGCTGTTGAGTCTGCCAATAAGAATGCGGTGATTGAAAGCCTTGGCCAGGTCGATGAAGACGGCTGCACAGTACTGTCGATGGCGGTTATGATATCATTTAGTACCTTGAGAGTGGCTGAGGTGCACCCATGACCAGCTCGGAGACTTTAGAAAGGCAGGGCAGGATGGATATAGGTCTGTAACAGTTACGATACAAAAGAGAGGTTGAACAGGCTAGTAATAAGGGTTGCAACAATTTTGGCTGATAATTTTAGTAAGAAAGGGTCCAGATTGTCTAGCCCAGCAGATTTGTAGGGGTCCAGATTTTGCGGCTCTTTCAGAACATGAAGGAGAAGCGGGGGGGGCTTGGGCAAGTTTCTGTGGCCGGGGTAGAGGTAGCCAGGTGTTGGCCGGGGTAGAGGTAGCCAGGTTTTGGCCGGGGTAGAGGTAGCCAGGTGCTGGCCGGGTTAGAGGTAGCCAGGTGTTGGCCGGGGTAGAGGTAGCCAGGTGTTGGCCGGGGTAGAGGTAGCCAGGTGTTGGCTGGGGTAGGGGTAGCCAGGTGGAAAGCATGGCCAACCGTGGCAAAATGCTTATTGAAATTTTAGATTATCGTAAATGTATCGGTGGTGACAGTGTTTCCTAGCCTCAATGCAGTGGGCAACTGGGAGGAGATGCTCTTATTCTCCATAGACATTACAGTGTCCCAGAACTTTTTGGAATTAGTACTACAGGATGCAAATTTCAGTTTGAAAAAGCTAGCCTTTGCTTTTCTAACTGTCTTCCCTGAAAAGTTGCATATCGAAGGGGGCTATTCGATGCTAATACAGTGCGCCACAGGATATTTTTGTGTTGGTCAAGGGCAGTCAAGTCTGGAGTGAACCAAGGGCTATATCTGTTCTTAGTTCTACATTTTTTGAATTGGGCATGCTTATTTAGGATGGTGATGAAAGCACTTTACATATGGTGTCCAGGGCACAGCTGGGGGCTGAGGGGGGTCTGTAACAAACGGCAACAGTGAGCAACGTATTTCTGGAAAGGTGTATTTTTAAAAGTAGAAGCTCAAACTGTTTGGCCACAGATCTAGATAGTATGACACAACTCAGGTTATCTCTGCAGTAGATTGTAACTCCGCATCCTTTGGCAGTTCTATCTTGACGGGAAATATTGTAGTTGGGGATGGAAATTTCAGACACAGCTAGGACATCCGGGTTGGCGTAGTGTGCTAAAGCAGTGGATAAATCAAATTTACAGAGGAGGCTTCTGATGTTAACATGCATGAAACCAAGTATTTTTTACGGTTACAGAAGTCAACAAATGAGAGCGCCTGGGGAATAGGTGTAGTACTGGGGGCTACAGGACCTGGGTTTACCTCTACATCACCAGAGGAACAGAGGAGGAGTAGGATTAGGGTATGGCTAAAGGCTTTAAGAACTGGTCATCTAGTGCGTTGGATACAGAGAATAAAAGGGGCAGATTTCTGGGCGCGATAGAATAGATTGATGGCATAATGTACAGACAGGGATATGGTAGGATGAGAATTCAGTGGGGGTAAACCTAGGCGTTGGGTAATGATGAGAGAGGTTGCATCTCTGGAGACACCCGTTAAGCCAGGTGAGGTCTCCGCGTGTGCAGGGGGGACAAAGGAGCTATCTGAGGCACGTTGATCAGGACTGGAGGCTCTACAGTGAAATAGAATGATAAGAACTAACCTAAACAGCAACAGACAAGGCATATTGAAATAAGGGAGAGGCATAAAACAATCACAGTTAATCAAGAGAAATAAGACAACAACGGGTAAATGGTGATGAATAGACTGAGAAAATGTTGAGAAAACGTTGTGCCACACACAGGACCTGAGTTCAGAGCTGAGGATTAACAGATAAACAGAATGAGGTACCGTGTAAGGGAACAGTCTAGCAGGCAACAGCTATGTAGCCGTGTGATCATAAGGTCCGATGAGCAGCAAAGAGGTGAGCCAGGGAGCAGTCCAGTGGACGCTGCACTAGGCGAGCAGAGAAGCACGGCGTAGAAGGTCCAAGGTCGACAGTTGAAGGTCGGGGCTAGCTCAAGGCTAACTGGTGCAAGCTTTTGGACAGTAGTGTAATCCAAACAACAGCAGCCACTCGGTTGCAGCTAGCTAGCTGTGATGATCCGGTGTGATGGTCCTGTGATTTTGGCAGAATGTGCAGGGTTGGTAGCGCCCTGTGCAGACTGGCCGATATTGTCCAAACCAAAGCTGGCTGATGCAGGCAGAGGAGTGGTAAGGACCGCTAGCAGTGGCTAGCAATGGCTAGTCGCTAGTTAGCAAGCTAGCTAGCAGGCTGGCTTCTGTCGGCGGTTCAGTTAAATGATAAAGAAATAAAGAAAATAGTAGATCCATTCCACGTTGATTGAGGCGGGTTGCAGGAAAGACATGAGATAGGACAAAAAAACACGTCCGCACTGTTACGCCATCTTGGAAAGCCTTCCTCTGACATCGCCTGGTATAGCGGTCCTGGATGGCAGGAAGCTTGGCCCAAGTGATGTACTGGGCCGAACGCAATACCCTCTGTAGTGCCTTGCGGACAGAGGCCGAGAAGTTGCCATAACAGGCACAGATGCAACCAGTCAGGATGATCTCGATGGTGCAGCTGTACAACTTTTTGAGGATCCGAGGACCCATGCCAAATCTTTTCAGTCTCCTGAGGGGGAATAGGCCTTGTTGTGCCCTCTTCAAGACTATCTTGGTGTGTTTGGACCATGATAGTTGGCGATGTGGAAACCAAGGAACTTGAAGCTCTCAACCTGCTCCACTACAGCCCTGTCGATGAGAATGGGGGCGTGCTCGGTCCTCTTTTTCCTGTTTTCCACATTCATCTCCTTTGTCTTGATCAAGTTGAGGGAGAGGTTGTTATCCTGGCACTACATGGCCCGGTCTCTGACCTCCTCCCTATAGGCTGTATCATCGTTGTCGGTGATCAGGGCTACCACTGTTGTGTCGTCGGCAAACTTGATGATGGTGTTGGAGTCGTGCCTGGCCATGCAGTCATGGGTGAACAGGGAGTGCAGGAGGGGCCTGAGCAAGCCTTTCAAAGAACTTCATGGCTACAGTCGTGAGTGCTACGGGTCTGTAGTCATTTAGGCAGGTTACCTTAGTGTTCTTGGGCACAGGGACTATGGTGGTCTGCTTGAAACATGTTGCTATTACAGACTCAGTCAGGGACAGGTTGAAAATGTCAGTGAAGACACTTGCGAGTTGGTCAGCACATGCTCGGGAGTACACGTCCTGGTAATCCGTCTGGCCCTGCGGCCTTGTGAATGTTGATATTTAAAGTATTTAAAGGTCTTATTCACATTGCCTATGTGATCGTCCAGAACCGCTGGTGCTCTCACGCATGCTTTAGTGTTGCTTGCCTCGAAGCAAGCATTGAAGTAATTTAGCTTGTCTGTCACTGGGCAGCTCGCAGTAGTAGTCCCTTTGTAGTCCGTAATAGTTTCCAAGTCCTGCCACATCCGACGAGCATCGGAGCCGGTGTAGTACGATTCAATCTTAGTCCTGTATTGACGCTTTGCCTGTTTGATGGTTTGTCAGAGGGCATAATGGGATTTCTTAGATCCGTCCGGGTTAGAGTCCCGCTCCTTGAAAGCGCCAGCTCTACACTATAGGTCAGTGCGGAGGTTGTCTGTAATCCATGGCTTCTGGTTGGGGTATGTACGTACAGTCACTGTGGGGACGATGTCATCGATGCACTTATTGATGAAGCCAGCGACTGTGGTGTTCTCCTCAATGCCATCGGACGAATCCCGGAACATATTCCAGTCTGTGCTAGCAAAACAGTCCTGTAGCTTAGAGCTTTGTACGCGTCTCTGTGTGTGGCGTAAAGGTTGTCTAGAGTTTTTTTCCTCTGGTTGCACATTTAACATGGTAGAACGGATTTAAGATTCCCTGCATTAAAATCCTCGGCCACTAGTAGCACTGGATGAGCGTTTTCCTGATTGCTTATGGCCTTATACAGCTCATTGAGCGCGGTCTTAGTGCCAGCATGGGTTTGTGGGGATAAATAGACAGCCACGAAAAATATAGATGAAAACTCTCTTGGTAAACAGTGTGGTCTACAGCTTATCATGAGATACTTTACCTCAGGCGACCAAAATCTCAAGACTTCCTTAATATTAGATTTCGTGCACCTGCTGTTGTTTACAAATATACACAGACCACCACCCCTTGTCTTACCGGAAGCAGCTGTTCTATCTTACCAATGCAGCTTATATCCTGCCAGCTGTATGTTATCCATGTTGTCGTTCAGCCATGACTCGGTGATACATAAGATATTACAATTTTTTATGTCCCGTTGGTAGGATATTCGTGATCGTACAACTTGGAAGGACCCTGCTTCATTCTACTAGCAGGCTAAGTTTAATTTGTTTTGAACCTGTAAGCTTTGTGGGTTTCGTCTGTCTGTCTCAGTTACCTAGTCCATGTGAACTGCTAATTTGCTTAAGTAGTGATTGATACCCATTCAAAGTGTTTGCGTCAGAATGTCCCTGAAACGAAGACAGTTCTGTCGAGTTGTTCTGTGGGAGTTAGTTGATGAAGGAAAGTGAGGGAGGCCCATATGTTTAGTTAATTTTATTACTATCTCTTTTGCATTATTGTAGCCTTTTCTGTAGCCTGTCAACTATGTGACCACTCTGATCTGCTGGAGTTCCAGGTCTCCGGCAGCCTTTGTAACTGCCGTTCTGCGGCCAACAAGGCAGAGCCTATGCCTATGCATCTCAGCCTATGCTGCCCTCCAGTCCCTGGTGCGGGGAGCTGGCACGGGTCGTACCGGACTGGGGAGGCGCACCGGATGTCGGGTGCGTGGAGCTGGCACAGGTAGCACCTGGCTGGGCGCACGCACTGGAGGTCGGGTGCGGGGAGTAGAGGAGAGGTCCGGACCCAGACTGGGCACCGGAGGAGCGGATTGCTCTGGCAGGGAGTGGAGTAGACGACCGGACCTGGACTGGACCACTCCGCCATCTCCCTCTCGACCTCTTCCTCTATCTCCCTCAATTCCTCCAGAACCTCTCCAAATAGTCCTCCTCCACCTTGCTCTGAGCCCCCCATTTATACCTCGGCCTCTCCATGCTCCACCGGGGAGGTGGTATTGGCTCTTCCTCCCTGTAGCCAGACCACCCCCATAGCCCCCTCCCCAAAATTAGCTTGGGGTTGTTTATGGGCTTTTCCCCGTCTCGCGCGTCGTTCGTAACGCACTTCCTCTCTCTCCTTCTCTCCCCAGTTACGCTGCTTGGTCTCGCAGTGGTGGGTCGTTCTGTCACGTGAGGGAGGGTCGTTCTGTCACGTGAGGGAGGGTCGTTCCGTCACGTGAGGGAGGGTCGTTCCGTCACATGAGGGAGGGTCGTTCTGTCACGTGAGAGAGGGTCGTTCTGTCACGTGAGGGAGAGTCGTTCTGTCACGTGAGGGAGGGTCGTTCCGTCACGTGAGGGAGGGTCGTTCTGTCACGTGAGGGAGGGTCGTTCTGTCACGTGAGGGTGGGTCGTTCTGTCACGTGAGAGAGGGTCGTTCTGTCACGTGAGAGAGGGTCGTTCTGTCACGTGAGAGAGGGTCGTTCTGTCACGTGAGGGAGGGTTGTTCTGTCACGTGAGGGAGGGTCGTTCTGTCACGTGAGGGAGGGTCGTTCTGTTACGTGAGGGAGGGTCGTTCTGTCACGTGAGGGAGGGTCGTTCTGTCACGTGAGGGAGGGTCGTTCTGTCACGTGAGGGAGGGTCGTTCTGTCACGTGAGGGAGGGTCGTTCTGTCACGTGAGGGAGGGTCGTTCTGTCACGTGAGGGAGGGTCGTTCTGTCACGTGAGGGAGGGTCGTTCTGTCACGTGAGGGAGGGTCGTTCTGTCACGTGAGGGATAGTCGTTCTGTCACGTGAGGGAGGGTCGTTCTGTCACGTGACCAAGACGCAGCGCTGGGATAGTAGTTCCACATTTTATTCCTTTATTTTACTATACTATGTATCTTTATAAATACTATGTATAACAAAGACAACAAACGACAAACTATACAACACCGAAACAAACACTATAGACAAAACGTTGCGTTCACAAAAACAAACACGAATGAACGGACGTAACAAAAGCACACTTACTTTCACCGTGACTGCGACAAATAACGACAACGACCCACAACCCAGTGTGAAACATACAAACCTATGTAGGATCCCTAATTAGAGACGATGCGCTACAGCTGCCTCTAATTAGGGATCCCACACAAACCACCACCAGAAACAGAAAGAATAGACCTGTCAGACTCTGACCATGGTTACATAGAGAAGCAAATAGGCTTCTCTATGGCCAGAGCCTGACAGGAAGGCAGGCGGAGACATGCATATTTCATCTGTGGTGAGTAGTGTGGTGTCTGTGGGGGTGTTAATTAAGATGCATGGTCTAATGCCTCTATGCGTGTCTGGCCTCCGAGCACCAGTCTCTCTGAGTTATTCACTAACACTTTCTAATTCCCACATGCAAAGTGATATTTCAATAAGGGAGACTAATATAACAGATTCATTTCTCACCCCATAATGACGGTGGGGGGCTACATACACTGTACAAGTCACAGACGGAATAGACCTTTTGCACAACGTAGCAACGCCCACTTCCTACCCGATACACAGCTTCCTCTCCCGATCGCGTCCCACACTAGCCTCGAAGTCGCTCGTTTTATCATTAGTATACTGAGGTAATCAGTATACGTCTATGGTACAGGTCACTAAGACAATGACAGATGTTATAACTATAACTATTTATCACTGTGTTTGTGTGTGTGTGTGTGTGTGTCCGTGTGTGTGCGTGTGTCTGTCACAAGGTCCTGACATCCCCCATGGGCCTGAGTGATAAAGCTGTACTATCTCAGTGGCCAGGTCTGTCACCCTATCCTACACCACACCTACCTCCTCTTTAACTCCTCCCCCAGCCTGAGGGAGAGAATGCCCTTACACAATCAGAGTAGATCTTCTCTCAGAGGAAGCCCACCCTCTGAGCGTCCCTTTCCAACACGTCCTTTGATCATGATCATGTTTAATTAGACCATGAAAGGTAACACCCTGACCTTCTCTACAAATCAATAAAATATATCTCTGTCCCAGCGGCGTTTAAAACCTGTTTCATCTAAACCTAATTGAAAACAATGGTGTGTGTTTTAAGCCAGTTATAAAGCCTAACAAGTTAGAAAGTGTGTTGATATGTGTTGATATGTGTTGGTGTGTACAGATCCAAAGTGTTATTTTAAGGGTGGCTTTGAGGAGCTTTCAAAGGTAGCATAGGAGGAAGGTTAACAGTATGAAGAGAAATGGCAGTGTTTAGTGTTTAGCTGCTAAAGTGACAGATTCAGGAGGAAGCTTAAGCGTTAAGCCCGTTAACACCCTCCTGCAGTGTATTCTATATCAGGTTATGTATGTGCTATATCAGGTTATGTATGTGCTATATCAGGTTATGTATGTGCTATATCAGGTTATGTATGTGCTATATCAGGTTATGTATGTGCTATATCAGGTAATGTATGTGCTATATCAGGTTATGTATGTGCTATATCAGGTTATGTATGTGCTATATCAGGTTATGTATGTACTATATCAGGTTATGTATGTGCTATATCAGGTTATGTATGTGCTATATCAGGTTATGTATGTGCTATATCAGGTTATGTATGTGCTATATCAGGTTATGTATGTGCTATATCAGGTTATGTATGGACTATATCAGGTTATGTATGTGCTATATCAGGTAACTGCCATAAGATAGGAAACACTTGAGTAAATGAGGAATACAGAGTATATTGAATATCCAGCTGTGGTTCCTGACTTAATTAACTAATGTCTGTGTGTGTGTGTGTGTGTGTGTGTCTGTCTGTCTGTGTCTCTGTGTGTGTGTGTGTGTGTGTGTGTGTGTGTGTCTGTCTGTCTGTGTCTCTGTGTGTGTGTGTGTGTGTGTGTGTGTGTGTGTGTGTGTGTGTGTGTGTGTGTGTGTGTGTGTGTGTGTGTGTGTGTGTGTGTGTGTGTGTGTGTGTGTGTGTGTGTGTGTGTGTGTGTGTGTGTGTGTGTGTTAGTCACCCAATTTAACACTTATGGGAGATTCTGGAGCAGTGCCTGAGAGTGTTTTCCAACAGCATCAAACAAACACCAAATGATGGAATTTCTCGTGGAAGAATGGTGTTGCATCCCTCCAATAGAGTTCCAACACCCTATTAAGACACTTTATGTTGGTGTTTCCTTTGCAGTTACATGTAGGATGCTTTACTGCCTGAGAGAAGCAGCGAAACGGAGATGGAAGAGATAGGACAAATAGACATAAGGAATCAGTCTGGGGAATGGAGAAGTTATTGTGTTGATGTGTGGAGTTAACATGTGGATGTAAACAGAGTTAGACAGAAGATAACATTGTGGATGTAAACAGAGTTAGACAGAAGATAACATTGTGGATGTAAACAGAGTTAGACAGAAGATAACATTGTGGATGTAAACAGAGAGCAAACTGTTTTACAGGACAGAAGGAGAAATATATATTTATGAGGAGTTTGAGAAACTATCACCATATTCCAAGTGCCTAACAACAACCACAGCTGTGTCGTAAATACAGGGCAAAAGAGTAAATTAGGACATTTCTAATTTGCAGTTTCACTTAGCGGTTGCACTTCCACAGCTAGCTAGCTGCCAGATCCCATCAGGAACATATCACAATCTAGCCTTCATCAGAAAATGACATCCATTCTTCTCTTTCCTCTTTTAATATAACAGCCATCCATTTCTGAGTCCCATCGTAGCAGACCTCTAATTACATATGATATCTGCCCTCCCATCGTATTCAGCCGTCATTCAGAGGATGAAATTAATCCATTCTAATTTAATCAGATTGGAGGGAGGAGACAACCATCACCAATGACATTAAGAGTCTGTGTGATCTAACTGGATGTCTCCATACGGAGGAGGAGGTTAAAATGGCTGCTACAGTAATGAACAGTTTGGATGGTTATAGTGGAATTGGTAATTGTTCACCCACTCAGGAAAATACCCACTCAGGAAAATACCCATGCAGGAAAATACCCACTCAGGAAAATACCCACGCAGGAAAATACCCACTCAGGAAAATACCCACTCAGGAAAATACCCACTCAGGAAAATACCCACTCAGGAAAATACCCACGCAGGAAAATACCCACTCAGGAAAATACCCATGCAGGAAAATACCCACTCAGGAAAATACCCACGCAGGAAAATACCCACTCAGGAAAATACCCACTCAGGAAAATACCCACTCAGGAAAATACCCACGCAGGAAAATACCCACTCAGGAAAATACCCACTCAGGAAAATACCCACTCAGGAAAATACCCACGCAGGAAAATACCCACTCAGGAAAATACCCACTCAGGAAAATACCCACTCAGGAAAATGCCCATGCAGGAAAATACCCACTCAGGAAAATACCCACTCAGGAAAATACCCACTCAGGAAAATACCCATGCAGGAAAATACCCACTCAGGAAAATACCCACTCAGGAAAATACCCACTCAGGAAAATACCCACTCAGGAAAATACCCATGCAGGAAAATACCCACTCAGGAAAATACCCATGCAGGAAAATACCCATGCAGGAAAATACCCACGCAGGAAAATACACACACAGGAAAATACCCATGCAGGAAAATACCCACACAGGAAAATACACACACAGGAAAATACCCACGCAGGAAAATACCCATGCAGGAAAATACCCACTCAGGAAAATACCCATGCAGGAAAATACCCACTCAGGAAAATACCCATGCAGGAAAATACCCACTCAGGAAAATACCCACGCAGGAAAATACCCACTCAGGAAAATACCCACGCAGGAAAATACCCACTCAGGAAAATACCCATGCAGGAAAATACCCACTCAGGAAAATACCCACGCAGGAAAATACACACACAGGAAAATACCCATGCAGGAAAATACCCACACAGGAAAATACACACACAGGAAAATAACCACGCAGGAAAATACCCATGCAGGAAAATACCCACTCAGGAAAATACCCATGCAGGAAAATACCCACTCAGGAAAATACCCATGCAGGAAAATACCCACTCAGGAAAATACCCACGCAGGAAAATACCCATGCAGGAAAATACCCACTCAGGAAAATACCCACGCAGGAAAATACACACACAGGAAAATACCCACGCAGGAAAATACCCATGCAGGAAAATACCCACTCAGGAAAATACCCATGCAGGAAAATACCCACTCAGGAAAATACCCATGCAGGAAAATACCCACGCAGGAAAATACACACACAGGAAAATACCCACGCAGGAAAATACCCACGCAGGAAAATACCCACGCAGGAAAATACACACACAGGAAAGCACACACACACACACACACACACACACACACACACACACACACACAGTAATTCCACAGTAATTCAGGCTGTTTGTGTGTGTAATTAACCTAGTTGTGGCAGAGCATATTTCCTACCCTGTAAGTCAGTAAATGGAGCTTGTGATCCTTCCTTAGGGATATGGCCTGTGGTCCGTCTCACTCACAATACACACTTAGCCTCCATTACACACTACCCCTTCCAACCGCTCAGAGGCTGGCCAGCACAGCAATGGAGAGGATTTCTCCTCAGTCAGCACATAATGGGACTATTCCATTGATTAAGTTGTTTATTTAATGATTTTCCACACGACAAGAACTGGGATGAACTCATACAGAACTGGGATGAACTCATACAGAACTGGGATGTCCTCATACAGAACTGGGATGAACTCATACAGAACTGGGATGAACTCATACAGAACTGGGATGAACTCATACAGAACTGGGATGAACTCATACAGAACTGGGATGTCCTCATACAGAACTGGGATGAACTCATACAGAACTGGGATGAACTCATACAGAACTGGGATGACCTCATACAGAACTGGGATGTCCTCATACTTTTTTTTTTTTTTTTTTATTTCACTTTATTTAACCAGGTAGGTCAGTTGAGAACAAGTTCTCATTTGCAACTGCGACCTGGCCAAGACAAAGCAAAGCAGTGTGACAAATAACAACACAGAGTTACACATTAAACAAACAGTCAAAAACACAATAGAAAATCTATATACAGAGTGCAAAATGTAGTGCAAAAATGCAGTAAGGTTAAGAGGTAGAACAATAAATAGACTATAGTGGTGACATAAATTACAGAATTATCATTATTAACACAGGAATGAAAAGTGTGCAAATGATGATGTGCAAATAGAGATACTGGAGTGCAAGATTAGTGAAAATAAACAAAAAAATAAATATGGGGATGAGGTAGTAGTGTGGGCTATTTACAGAAGGGCTATATACAGGTGCAGTGATCGATAAGCAGCTTTGACAGCTGATGCTTAAAGTTAGTGAGGGAGATAGGAACCTCTAGCTTCAATGATTTTTGCAATTCGTTCCATACAGAACTGGGATGAACTCATACAGAATGGGCTCCTAGAAAGAGTCTGCTTTTACATCATGTTAGTATTGATGGGGCCTGACTCTGTGGGACTGTGTGTGTATAAATATGTGATGGTGACTGACACTGGGTGTGTATAAATATGTGATGGTGACTGACACTGTGTGTGTATAAATATGTGATGGTGACTGACACTGTGTGTGTATAAATATGTGATGGTGACTGACTCTGTGTGTGTATAAATCTGTGATGGAGACTGACACTGTGTGTGTATAAATCTGTGATGGTGACTGACACTGTGTGTGTATAAATCTGTGATGTTGTCTGACGCTGTGTGTGTATACATCTGTGATGGTGACTGACACTGTGTGTGTTTAAAGCTGTGATGGTGACTGACACTGTGTGTGTATAAATATGTGATGGTGACTGACACTGTGTGTGTATAAATCTGTGATGGAGACTGACACTGTGTGTGTATAAATCTGTGATGGTGACTGACACTGTGTGTGTATAAATCTGTGATGTTGTCTGACGCTGTGTGTGTATACATCTGTGATGGTGACTGACACTGTGTGTGTTTAAAGCTGTGATGGTGACTGACACTGTGTGTGTATAAATATGTGATGGTGACTGACACTGTGTGTGTATAAATCTGTGATGGTGACTTGGCTTGATCTATCTGTTCTACCTCATCTGTACAACAGGGCCCCTGTGGTGAAGCATAAAGGATCTGGCTCCTGAGAATGTTATCTCCTAATGGGCCATGGCACCTCCTGTAGCACTCAGCAGCCGCACACACACCATGCTCACATTGGGGGAAATACACACATCACACACTGATCTCCTTATCTCTGAACAAGGAGGAGGAGGAGGAGGAGGGGAGGAAGAGGAGGATGAGGAGAGGAGGGGAGGAGCTGTTGTAGACACCACTTGTATGTTAAAGTCAGAAAGCGTTTGCAGGAGTGTAAAGTTAGCAGCTGTTATTCTCCAGTGAAAATACAACATCAAATCTACAATATGAGAAGTAGGAACAGGGTTTTGAATACAAATGTAACTGTTTCATGTTTTTGCTTTGTTTTCTGATTTATTTTCTTTGAACCGCTTCCAAAAAGAACAGGCGCAAACGTCCTTATGGGATATGGGCTCATGGGTTAGTGCTATGGTTCTGATATGGGCTCATGGGTTAGTGCTATGGTTCTGATATGGGCTCATGGGTTAGTGCTATGGTTCTGATATGGGCTCATGGGTTAGTGCTATGGTTCTGATTGGTCTGTGTGTTGTTCAGTTTGGGTTGTAAGTAACTGGCCTTTTCATTGAAAGGAAATTAAACACTCCATATTTAATGCATTCTGGAGATGAGAGACTGTTAACACTCTGCACACCTCCCATTATAGGAATGTATCCTTTACAGTGAAGCAAAATCACTGTGTGTGTGTGTGTGAGTGTGTGTGTGTGTGAGTGTGTGTGTGTGTGTGTGTGTGTGTGTGTGTGTGTACAGTACGTGTGTGTGTGTGTGTGTGTGTGTGTGTGTGTGTGTGTGTGTGTGTACAGTACGTGTGTGTGTGTGTGTGTGTGTGTGTGTGTGTGTGTGTGTGTGTGTGTGTGTGTGTGTGTGTGTGTGTACAGTACGTGTGTGTGTGTGTGTGTGTGTGTGTGTGTGTGTGTGTGTGTGTGTGTGTGTGTGTGTGTGTGTGTGTGTGTGTGTGTGTGAGTACAGTACATGTGTGTGTGTGTGTGTGTGTGTGTGTGTGTGTGTGTGTGTGTGTGTGTGTGTGTGTGTGTGTGTACAGTACATGTGTGTGTGTGTGTGTGTGAGTACAGTACATGTGTGTGTGTGTGTGTGTGTGAGTACAGTACATGTGTGTGTGTGTGTGTGTGTGTGTGTGAGTACAGTACATGTGTGTGTGTGTGTGTGCATGTGGGATTTAACAGCATATATAGTAGGGAGGGTAAGCTTTTATTGATAATGAGGTACAATTATGAGCACCATGTCTGGGTTGGGAGTGGGAGGAGCTGGTAGCTGGATAAAGCGGTTTTTGAACAAGCTTTATGCCCTCAGGTCCTAGTTACAGTGGCTCTAGGACTTCCTGTAGACGTTAACTGACATGGACCTGCATCAGGTGTAGTCTCTCCCCTTGCTAACCCATACTCAGCTACAGTCACCTGTAACCATGACTCATCATGGGGGTTTGCTTCAATAGCAGAGGTCAAATGAGTTCATGATTTACCTGGTCATTCCTTACAGGTCAAGCAAAGAGGACATGTCACATGACATGGGTCTGTCCAGAGATCTGACCCCACTGATGGGGTCATGGACAGACTACTGAGTCCTTCACCTTTGGGCACCACCCAAGGCTATAAGGAAAGTGTGTACAGTATATTGTTTACTGCCCCCCATGCTTTAACCTGCACTATAATGCATTGGTTCAGCTATGAAGGCTATTGCAGGCTATTTCTGGTGGTCAGAAACCTCAGTGAATGAACTGAGGTAAAGGAAGTCTGTTGATTGATTAGGGGATCCGTAGGAATTCATATCCTCCCAGTAGCTCAGGACAAATCCCCAGGAATGATCCCCAGTGGCATTTAGCAGAGCTATAATCATACATCTATACACTGTAACGAGGTCAAAGCCTCCATCATTCAGGTAGCTTTACAGATAACTGTATATCTGGGGGTATATGTCACGTTGGGGTGTGTAGAGAGTAGACCAAGGCGCAGTGTAGCGATAGTTCAACATCATTTATTTAAGTAATGAACTATACTTGATGTGAACTATACAAAATAACAATGCTACATATAACAGAAAGGAAACACACTTACTTCGATCACGAGACATATGACAATGAACCACGCCATGGGAGTGGAACACACACATATTTTTTTTTTTTTTTTATTTCACCTTTATTTAACCAGGTAGGTCAGTTGAGAACAAGTTCTCATTTGCAACTGCGACCTGGCCAAGACAAAGCAAAGCAGTGCGACAAAAACAACACAGAGTTACACAGTAAACAAACATGGTAAAAACACAATAGAGAATCTATATACAGAGTGCAAAATGTAGTGCAAAATGCAGTAAGGTTAAGAGGTAGGACAATAAATAGACCATAGTGGTGAGACAAATTACAGATTATCATCATTAACACAGGAATGAAGGATGTGCAAATTATGATGTGCAAATAGAGATACTGGAGTGCAAGATTTGTGAAAAATAACAAAAATAAATATGGGGATGAGGTAGTAGTGTGGGCTATTTACAGAAGGGCTATATACAGGTGCAGTGATCGATAAGCAGCTTTGACAGCTGACGCTTAAAGTTAGTGAGGGAGATAGGAACCTCTAGCTTCAGTGATTTTTGCAATTCGTTCCAGTCATTGGCAGCAGCGAACTGGAAGGAATGGCGGCCAAAGGAGGTGTTGGCTTTGGGGGTGACCAGTGAGATATACCTGCTGGAGCGCATGCTACGGGTGGGTGTTGCTATAGTGACCAGTGAGCTGAGATAGGGCGGGGATTTACCTAGTAATGACTTATAGATGACCTGGAGCCAGTGGATTTGGCGACGAATATATAATGAAGGCCAGCCAACGAGAGCATACAGGTCGCAGTGGTGGGTAGTGTATGGGGCTTTGGTAACAAAACGGATGGCACTGTGATAGACTACATCCAATTTGCTAAGTAGAGTGTTGGAGGCTAGTTTGTAAATGACATCGCCGAAATCAAGGATCGGTAGGATAGTCAGTTTTACAAGGGCATGTTTGGCAGCATGAGTGAAGGAGGCTTTGTTGCGAAATAGGAAGCCAATTCTGGATTTAATTTTGGATTGGAGATGGTTGATGTGAGTCTGGAAGTTGAGTTTACAGTCTAACCAGATGCCTAGGTATTTGTAGGTGTCCACGTATTCTAATTCGGACCCGTCGAGAGTAGTGATGATAGTCCGGTGGGCGGGTGCTGGCAGCGTTCGATAGAAAAGCATGCACTTAGTTTTACTAGCGTTTAAGAGCAGTTGGAGGCCACGGAAGGAGTGTTGTATGGCGTTGAAGCTTGTTTGAAGGTTAGTAAACACAGTGTCCAAAGAGGGGCCAGATGTATACAGAACGGTGTCATCTGCGTAGAGATGGATCAGAGAGTCACCAGCAGCAAGAGCGACATCGTTGATGTATATAGAGAAAAGGGTTGGCCCAAGAATTGAACCCTGTGGCACCCCCATAGAGACTGCCAGAGGATCGGACAATAGGCCCTCCGATTTGACACACTGAACCCTGTCTGCAAAGTAGTTAGAGAACCAGGCAAGGCAGTCACTTGAGAAACCAAGGCTGTTGAGTCTGCCAATAAGAATGCGGTGATTGACAGAGTCGAAAGCCTTGGCCAGGTCGATGAAGACGGCTGCACAGTACTGTCTTTTATCGATGGCGGTTATGATATCGTTCAGTACCTTGAGCGTAGCTGAGGTGCACCCATGACCAGCTCTGAAACCAGATTGCATAGCAGAGAAGGTACGGTGGGATTCGAAGTGGTCAGTTATCTGTTTGTTAACTTGGCTTTCGAAAACTTTAGAAAGGCAGGGCAGGATGGATATTGGTCTATAACAGTTTGGGTCTAGAGTGTCTCCTCCTTTGAAGAGGGGGATGACCGCGGCAGCTTTCCAATCTCTAGGGATCTCAGACGATACGAAAGAGAGGTTGAACAGGCTAGTGATAGGTGTTGCAACAATTTTGGCTGATAATTTCAGAAAGAGAGGGTCCATATTATCTAGCCCAGCAGATTTGTAGGGGTCCAGACTTAGCAGCTCTTTCAGAACATCAGCCGTCTGGATTTGGGTGAAGGAGAAGCGGGGGGGGCTTGGGCAAGTAGCTGCCGAGGGTGCAGAGCTGTTGGCCGGGGTAGGGGTTGCCAGGTGGAAAGCATGGCCAGCTGTAGCAAAATGCTTATTGAAATTTTCGATAATCGTGGATTTATCGGTAGTAACAGTGTCTCCGAGCCTCAATGCAGTGGGCAACTGGGAGGAGGTGCTCTTATTCTCCATGGACTTTACAGTGTCCCAGAACTTTTTGGAGTTAGTACTACAGGAAGCAAATTTCTGTTTGAAAAAGCTGGCCTTTGCTTTTCTAACTGACTGTGTGTACTTGTTCCTGACTTCCCTGAATAGCTGCATATCGCGGGGGCTATTCGATGCTAATGCAGTGCGCCACAGGATGTTTTTCTGTTGGTCTAGTGCAGTCAAGTCTGGGGTGAACCAAGGGCTATATCTATTCTTAGTTCTACGTTTTTTGAAAGGGGCATGCTTATTTAGGATGGTGAGGAAAGCACTTTTAAAGAACAACCAGGCGTCCTCTACTGACGGGATGAGGTCAATATCCTTCCAGGATACCTGGGCCAGATCGAATAGAAAGGCCTGCTCACAAAAGTGTTTTAGGGAGCGTTTAACAGTGATAAGGGGTGGTCGTTTGACCGCTGACCCATTGCGAACGCAGGCGATGAGGCAGTGATCGCTGAGATCCTGGTTGAAAACAGATGAGGTGTATTTGGAGGGCAGGTTAGTCAGGATGATATCAATAATGGTACCCATGTTTACGGATTTAGGGTTGTACCTGGTGGGTTCCTTGATAATTTGAGTGAGATTGAGGGCATCTATCTTAGATTGAAGGACGGCCGGGGTGTTAAGCATATCCCAGTTTAAGTCACCTAACAGTACAAACTCTGAAGATAGATGGGGGGCAATCAATTCACATATGGAGTCCAGGGCACAGCTGGGGGCTGAGGGGGGTCTGTAACAGGCGGCAACAGTGAGAGACTTATTTCTGGAAAGGTGGATTTTTAAAAGTAGAAGCTCAAACTGTTTGGGCACGGATCTGGACAGTATGACAGAACTCTGCAGGTTATCTCTGCAGTAGATTGCAACTCCGCCACCTTTGGCAGTTCTATCTTGACGGGAAATATTGTAGTTGGGGATGGAGATTTCCGAATTATTGGTGGCCTTCCTGAGCCAGGATTCAGACACAGCTAGGACATCCGGGTTGGCGGAGTGTGCTAAAGCAGTGAATAAATCTAACTTAGGGAGGAGGCTTCTAATGTTGACATGCATGAAACCAAGGCTTTTACGGTTACAGAAGTCAACAAATGAGAGCGCCTGGGGGATAGGTGTAGTACTGGGAGCTACAGGACCTGGGTTTACCTCTACATCACCAGAGGAACAGAGGAGTAATAGAATCAGTATTCTACTAAGGGCTTTAAGAACAGGACGTCTAGTACGTTGGGTACATTGAATAAAAGGAGCAGATTTCTGTGCGTGGTGGAATAGATTGAGGGCATAATGTACAGACAAGGGTATCGTAGGGTGTGAGTTCAGTGGAGGTAAACCTAGGCGTTGGGTAATGAAGAGAGAGGTTGCATCTCTGGAGACACCATTTAAGCTAGGTGAGGTCTCCGCATGTGTGGGGGGAGGGACAAAGGAGCTATCAGAGGCCAGTTGAGCAGGACTGGGGGCTCTACAGTGAAATAAAACAATAATAGCTAACCTAAACAACAAAAGACAAGGCATATTGAAATAAAGGGGCATAAAAACAAACAGTTAATGAGGGACAAAAATTAAAATTAAAAAAAAAAAAAAAAAAAAAAAAAAAAAAAAAGTTAATTAAGAGGGCTAAGGCAACGACGGGTAATGGCGATGAATGGACAAAGAGGGTCAGTTAGAGAAAAATGTCATATGCTACACACAGGACCTGAGGCCTGGCAGTTAAACAGAAAGAAATACCGTATAACCAGACAGTCCTGCAGACATCAGCTGTGAAGCTGAGCAATCATAGGGTCCGATGAGCAGCAAAGAGGCCAGCCAGAGAGCAGAATTCAATGGGCGCTGCACTAGGCAAGCCAGGAGGCACAGTGTTCAGAGTGTTAGCAGGCCGGGCTAGCAGATGGATCTTCGGCGACGTCGCAGAGGAGAACCCTGTTGAGACCACGTCGGACAATTACGTCGGCAGACCAGTCACGGTGGCTCGGTGGGGTTCCGTGTCGACAGTAGAAAGGTCCAGGCAGGTTGACAAGGTACTGGAGCCCGGGAGAGTAGCTAGCACACGTCGGCTGTCCGGGAGATGAGCCTAGCTCACGCTAGCATAGGTAGGATGTAAACAAACAATGGAGGTTAGCCAAAAACGTCGGTCACTCGATTGCAGCTAGCTAGCTGTGATGATCCGGTGTGATGGTCCTGTGATTTCAGTGGAAATCCGGTGAAATGGAAGGGAACGCAGTCCGATATGCACTGGGTTGGTAGCGCGCTGTGCAGACTGGCCGATAATGTCCGAACTAAAAGCTGTCTGATGCAGGCATAGCAGTGGTGAGGGACCGCTAGCAGTGGTTAGCGATGGCTAGAAGCTAGTTAGCAAGCTAGCTAGCAGACTAGCTTCTGACTGCGGTTCAGTTAAAAGAATGAAAAGTAAGGATAATAGATCCGTTTCACGTTGGGTAAGGTGGGTTGCAGGAGAGGTAAATCGGGAACAAAATAAATAAATACAAATGTGTGGAAAGACAATTTACAAACTATTACAAACTATTTACATGAGACGGGACGAACAAAAAATACGTCTGCACTGTTACGCCATCTTGGAATCATATAAGTAGGATCCCTAATTAGAGACAATGCATAGCAGCTGCCTCTAATTACAACACCACACAGACGTAGAACTACTAGAACTGCCAGACTCTGACCATAGAAATATAGCCTGACAGTATAATGCAGAAAGCCTCGGTCACCCACTTAGCTCGCACCAGCTTTGTTCCCTGAGCTCAATTACAACCTGCAATGAGCTCAGAAGACAGATCTCTTGCTATTAGGGCTCTGCCATCACCAGTTTCACTGTAAGCAGTGGTTTCACAATGCAGCAATCACCTCTGATAAGAGGATTATGGGGCTGTGGAGGAATCCTTACCGGCCTCAACACATACTTTGCCGTCTGACCAGAAGGAGCCAGCTCAGCAAGCTCACTGCTATTAGGCCACCACCTATAGTCACAAAGAGTGTCTGGCTCTTACATCTGTCTCTCTCTCTGGTGTCCTCTGTTCTCTTCCTCCACTCCTCTCTGTCTCTCTCTCTGGTGTCCTCTGTTCTCTTCCTCCACTCCTCTCTATCTCTGTCTCTGGTGTCCTCTGTTCTCTTCCTCCACTCCTCTCTATCTCTGTCTCTGGTGTCCTCTGTTCTCTTCCTCCACTCCTCTCTATCTCTCTCTGGTGTCCTCTGTTCTCTTCCTCCACTCCTCTCTCTCTCTCTGTCTCTGGTGTCCTCTGTTCTCTTCCTCCACTCCTCTCTATCTCTGTCTCTGGTGTCCTCTGTTCTCTTCCTCCACTCCTCTCTCTCTGTCTCTGGTGTCCTCTGTTCTCTTCCTCCACTCCTCTCTCTCTCTCTGTCTCTGGTGTCCTCTGTTCTCTTCCTCCACTCCTCTCTCTCTCTCTGTCTCTGGTGTCCTCTGTTCTCTTCCTCCACTCCTCTCTCTCTGTCTCTGGTGTCCTCTGTTCTCTTCCTCCACTCCTCTCTCTCTCTCTCTCTGGTGTCCTCTGTTCTCTTCCTCCACTCCTCTCTCTCTCTCTCTGTCTCTGGTGTCCTCTGTTCTCTTTATCCACTCCTCTCTATCTCTCTCTCTGGTCCTCTGTTCTCTTCCTCCACTCCTCTCTGTCTCTCTCTCTGGTGTCCTCTGTTCTCTTCCTCCACTCCTCTCTCTCTCTGTCTCTGGTGTCCTCTGTTCTCTTCCTCCACTCCTCTCTGTCTCTCTCTCTGGTGTCCTCTGTTCTCTTCCTCCTCTCCTCTCTATCTCTGTCTCTGGTGTCCTCTGTTCTCTTCCTCCACTCCTCTCTGTCTCTCTCTCTGGTGTCCTCTGTTCTCTTCCTCCACTCCTCTCTCTCTGTCTCTGGTGTCCTCTGTTATCTTCCTCCTCTCCTCTCTATCTCTCTCTCTGGTGTCCTCTGTTCTCTTCCTCCACTCCTCTCTGTCTCTCTCTCTGGTGTCCTCTGTTCTCTTCCTCCACTCCTCTCTCTCTCTGTCTCTGGTGTCCTCTGTTCTGTTCCTCCACTCCTCTCTCTCTCTCTCTCTCTGGTGTCCTCTGTTCTCTTCCTCCACTCCTCTCTCTCTCTCTCTCTCTGGTGTCCTCTGTTCTCTTCCTCCACTCCTCTCTATCTCTCTCTGGTGTCCTCTGTTCTCTTCCTCCACTCCTCTTTGTTCTCTCTTTCTCCCCTCATCCTGTTCTGTCTTTACCTTTCTCTATCCTTGACTGGAACGAATTGCAAAAATCATTGAAGCTGGAGGTTCCTATCTCCCTCAATAACTTTAAGCATCAGCTGTCAAAGCTGCTTATCGATCACTGCACCTGTATATAGCCCTTCTGTAAATAGCCCACTCTACTACCTCATCCCCATATTTATTTTCGTTTATTTTTCACTAATCTTGCACTCCAGTATCTCTATTTGCACATCATAATTTGCACATCCTTCATTCCTGTGTTAATGATGATAATTCTGTAATTTATTTCTACTCTATAGTCTATTTATTGTCCTACCTCCCAACCTTACTGCATTTTTGCACTACATTTTGCACTCTGTTTATAGATTTTCTATTGTGTTTTTGACTGCTTGTTTAATGTGTAACTCTGTGTTGTTGTGTTTTTTTTGTCGCACTGCTTTGCTTTGTCTTGGCCAGGTCGCAGTTGCAAATGAGAACTTGTTCTCAACTGACCTACCTGGTTAAATAAAGGTGAAATAAAATAAAAATAAAATCCTTCTTCTTGCATGTCTCATTCCTTCGTCCGTCCCTGTCTTCCTCTTCCCCTCCCTCTGTGGTCAGTAACTCATCAATGCTCCTGCACGGGGTAATATCCCTGCTTGCATTCTTCGTAAACTTTACTGTCTGATGGAAGGCTTTTGTTCTCCTCTTTTTAGTGCGGTCGATTTAAAGCTTGGAAAATATATGTTCAGCGCCCCTGCCTTAATGTCTGTGGAATGGCTGTGTGTTGTAAAAGGGGCCTTAATTGCACTGTGTCTGAATGGGAGCTGGCATAGTGACGGTCCCCACGGACCCCGGCACAAGAGGAGACAATATGAGTCAGAGAGAGAGAGAGAGAGAGACACACTGCCACTGCCTGGCCTTTCTACTGCGTCAGCTACACACTGGCTCTGTGGTCTGAGGGACGCATGAAGCAATGCTAATTAAAGGGATATATACATGCTGTTTAGTGTTCTCAGGTGGTGTGGTACATGTTGGTGTCTTGCTAACCATGTACCTGGAGGAAACACACTCATTTCATACAGTAATGTCCTGGTTATGTTCATCTTCTGCATACCAACAGATGCATTAAACAGACACTGTGTCGCAGCAGAGATGGCCTCTATGTCAGAGATGGCCTCTATGTCAGAGATGGTCTCTATGTCAGAGATGGCCTCTATGTCAGAGATGGCCTCTATGTCAGAGATGGTCTCTATGTCAGAGATGGCCTCTATGTCAGAGATGGTCTCTCTGTCAGAGATGGCCTCTATGTCAGAGATGGTCTCTATGTCAGAGATGGTCTCTATGTCAGAGATGGCCTCTATGTCAGAGATGGTCTCTATGTCAGAGATGGTCTCTATGTCAGAGATGGCCTCTATGTCAGAGATGGTCTCTATGTCAGAGATGGCCTCTATGTCAGAGATGGCCTCTATGTCAGAGATGGCCTCTATGTCAGAGATGGCCTCTATGTCAGAGATGGTCTCTATGTCAGAGATGGCCTCTATGTCAGAGATGGCCTCTATGTCAGAGATGGCCTCTATGTCAGAGATGGTCTCTATGTCAGAGATGGTCTCTATGTCAGAGATGGCCTCTATGTCAGAGATGGCCTCTATGTCAGAGATGGCCTCTATGTCAGAGATGGTCTCTATGTCAGAG
>CM042378.1:546896-561896 GCA_023634145.1 Thymallus thymallus | reverse complement strand
AGTATGCTGTATCCACTGTGTTTAGTATGCTGTATCCACTGTGTTTAGTATGTTGTATCCACTGTGTTTAGTATGTTGTATCCACTGTGTTTAGTATGCTGTATCCACTGTGTTTAGTATGCTGTATCCACTGTGTTTAGTATGTTGTATCCACTGTGTTTAGTATGTTGTATCCACTGTGTTTAGTATGTTGTATCCACTGTGTTTAGTATGCTGTATCCACTGTGTTTAGTATGCTGTATCCACTGTGTTTAGTATGTTGTATCCACTGTGTTTAGTATGTTGTATACACTGTGTTTAGTATGCTGTATCCACTGTGTTTGGTATGCTGTATCCACTGTGTTAGGATGCTGTATCCACTGTGTTTAGTATGTTGTATCCACTGTGTTTGGTATGCTGTATCCACTGTGTTTAGTATGCTGTATCCACTGTGTTTAGTATGCTGTATCCACTGTGTTTAGTATGCTGTATCCACTGTGTTTAGTATGTTGTATCCACTGTGTTTAGTATGCTGTATCCACTGTGTTTAGTATGTTGTATCCACTGTGTTTAGTATGTTTTATCCACTGTGTTTAGTATGTTGTATCCACTGTGTTTAGTATGTTGTATCCACCGTGTTTAGTATGTTGTATCCACTGTGTTTAGTATGCTGTATCCACTGTGTTTAGTATGTTGTATCCACTGTGTTTAGTATGTTTTATCCACTGTGTATAGTATGTTGTATCCACTGTGTTTAGTATGCTGTATCCACTGTGTTTAGTATGTTGTATCCACTGTGTTTAGTATGTTGTATCCACTGTGTTTAGTATGCTGTATCCACTGTGATTAGCATGTTGTATCCACTGTGTTTAGTATGCTATATCCACTGTGTTTAGTATGCTGTATCCACTGTGTTTAGCATGTTGTATCCACTGTGTTTAGTATGCTATATCCACTGTGTTTAGTATGCTGTATCCACTGTGTTTAGTGCGTTGTATCCACTGTATTTAGTATGCTGTATCCACTGTGTTTAGTATGCTGTATCCACTGTGTTTAGTATGTTGTATCCACTGTGTTTAGTATGTTGTATCCACTGTGTTTAGTATGCTGTATCCACTGTGTTTAGTATGTTGTATCCACTGTGTTTAGTATGTTGTATCCACTTCGTTTGGTATGCTGTATCCACTGTGTTTAGTATGTTGTATCCACTGTGTTTAGTATGTTGTATCCACTGTGTTTAGTATGTTCTATCCACTGTGTTTAGTATGTTGTATCCACTGTGTTTAGTATGTTGTATCCACTTCGTTTGGTATGCTGTATCCACTGTGTTTAGTATGTTGTATCCACTGTGTTTAGTATGTTGTATCCACTGTGTTTAGTATGTTCTATCCACTGTGTTTAGTATGTTGTATCCACTGTGTTTAGTATGCTGTATCCACTGTGTTTAGTATGCTGTATCCACTGTGTTTAGTATGCTGTATCCACTGTGTTTAGTATGTTGTATCCACTGTGTTTAGTATGTTGTATCCACTTCGTTTGGTATGCTGTATCCACTGTGTTTAGTATGTTGTATCCACTGTGTTTAGTATGTTGTATCCACTGTGTTTAGTATGTTCTATCCACTGTGTTTAGTATGTTGTATCCACTGTGTTTAGTATGTTGTATCCACTTCGTTTGGTATGCTGTATCCACTGTGTTTAGTATGTTGTATCCACTGTGTTTAGTATGTTGTATCCACTGTGTTTAGTATGTTCTATCCACTGTGTTTAGTATGTTGTATCCACTGTGTTTAGTATGCTGTATCCACTGTGTTTAGTATGCTGTATCCACTGTGTTTAGTATGCTATATCCACTGTGTTTAGTATGTTGTATACACTTCGTTTGGTATGCTGTGCAGAAAGAAAAGGGTTTGGTCGGATGCTTCCTTAATTCTCCCCTTTATGACTGGGATATGAGGGACAACTGTCTGGTCTTAATACTGTTTGTGTTCTGCACAGCTGGTCAGAGAAAGACAGGCTCCTATACAGTATTGGGTTCTCTCAAGGTTTCATCCCACTGTACCTGGGGAGGTTGTCCTTCACACGGTTGTCCTGGATCTGTCTTTAATGATGGGGAGAGGAGAGACCAGGATAGTGGGGGGTCGTTCAAGAGAAAAACACAGGGAGAGAGGAAGCAAGAGGGAATTGGAGATGAGAGGAAGGAAAGTAAAAAAGGACTGTGAAGAGAGCTTAAAAGGCATGAGAGGAGAAAGAAGAAAAGAGGGGGAGGAGTGTGTTGTTATTCTCTCGCTTCCAATTAAGCCCCAAAAACAGATCTCCCCAGACAGGGGATGGAACTCTTCTCCAAGCCAGAATGGCTCCCTCTGGTCCAGTTTCCAAAGACAAACAGCAGATCAGTGCAGCTCCTGTGCAACTGTGTCTCTGAGACTGAGAGCTGCCGCAACTCCCGGAGCTCCAGCTGTTCTGTTGCCATGGGGACCTGAGGCGCATCCTTTATCAGAATAGAGTGAGACAGCGGGTTAGCTCGCCTGGAGAGAACAAGAGTCTGTAGATTTAAAGCCAACACCAAACACCAACACAAGACTCAATACTCTCTGATCTGATCTGCTGAGTTTACCCCTGTAGGGCCCATGTCTCAGAGATCTGATTTACGCACAATATACACCCACACACAAACACACACCAACACAGTCGGCCCTACCCAACACTTAACATTCTTATCACAAGCACAAAATAACCTTATAAGCCCTTTTTGTTCCTTGACTCCCAGAACCTCTATGTCTGGCAGTACATACCCAACCACATCCATTACCCTACATACCCTCTTCAGCACTAACCACCTGTATTCCACTCCTAGCCATGCTCTATGAAGGCTTGTTGAAGATGCTTGTCCACACCATGACTGAGGTCTTTTATGGTGACTCATCTGGTCCATCATTCCCTCCCTCCCTTCCCTTCCCCTCCCCCCCTCCCCCCTCCCTCCCTCCCTCCCATGGCCACATGGCTGATCTGTGTGCAGCAAGGTAAAAGAAAGGATTATACGATGTGTGTGTGACGATGTGTGTGTGACGATGTGTGTCCATCTTTCTGTGTCCTGCTGTTGTCTGTCTGTCTGAATGTTCTTAGAGGGTTTCCACACAGTGAGCACTTATCTGTTCATCTCAATGGGAAACACACACATACACACTTACAGATTAAAATACACAGAAAACCCCACGCCGAAAGACACACTCAGTGTATTTGAGCAGTGACTAATTGCCCCTATAGGGCAGTAA
Organism: Thymallus thymallus; assembly: GCA_023634145.1. Taxonomy (NCBI): domain Eukaryota; kingdom Metazoa; phylum Chordata; class Actinopteri; order Salmoniformes; family Salmonidae; genus Thymallus; species Thymallus thymallus. Next base: position 558,643 of record CM042378.1, on the reverse strand, counting down.
AGGAGGGAGAAGGAATGTATTGCTTTTAGACAGACAGCATTGGTGTTTCATGCATAATGATTTGTAATGTAGATTATATGATTTATCATCACTGATGCAGCCTGAAGGATTGAACATTTCTCCACTTTGTCTTTGTTTGTTGGATTGATTCCTGTGGTTGAGAGAAAGCTGGAAAATTATCAACTGAAAGTTGTTTGCACACGCACACACTCCCTCACACACACTCCCTCACACACACTCCCTCACACACACTCCCTCACACACACACACTCACTCACACGCACACTCTCCCTCACACACCCTCCCTCACACACACTCCCTCACACACACTCCCTCACACACACACACTCCCTCACACACACACACTCCCTCACACACACTCCCTCACACACACACACTCCCTCACACACACTCCCTCACACACACTCCCTCACACACACTCACTCACACACACTCCCTCACACACACACACACACTCCCTCACACACACACACTCACACACACACATTCCCTCACACACACTCCCTCACACACACTCCCTCACACACACTCCCTCACACACACACACACGCACACACTCCCTCACACACACTCCCTCACACACACTCCCTCACACACACTCCCTCACACACACACACACACACTCACTCACACACACACGCACACACTCCCTCACACATACTCCCTCACACACATTCCCTCACACACACTCACACACACACACACACACACACTCCCTCACACACACTCCCTCACACACACTCCCTCACACACACTCCCTCACACACACTCACTCACACACACACACTCACTCACACGCACACTCTCCCTCACACACCCTCCCTCACACACACTCCCTCACACACACTCCCTCACACACACTCCCTCACACACACACACTCCCTCACACACACACACTCCCTCACACACACTCCCTCACACACACACACACACACACACTCACACACACTCACACACACACAAACACAAGATATGGATGTAGTGATATCACTGCTGTAATTACCTTCAAAATGGATGACATGTTGACCCAACCTCTTTGTCTCTTTCATTTCTCCCTCCTCCTCCTCCTCCTCCTCCTCCTCCTCCTCCTCCCCCCTCCTCCCCCTCCTCCTCCTCCCTTCTCTCTCTCTCTCTCTCTCCTCGTTTTCATTTCGTGCCTCACCCACGCTCTCCTCTTCATTAATGTCTTCATCCTGTCCTCTCTGCCCTCACAAGCTGCATGGATAGTTCTTCTCTGTTCTATCTTCATAACCTCCTGGCATGTTCATGTCTATCTTACTCACTGTTTACATGATGGTGTGATGGCCAGAGAAAGTTAAGGTAACCTCATATTATATTGTATTGCATCATATTGCATTGCATTGTAATGTTTTGTCACGTAACGTAACGTCCCATATCTTTTCATATCTTCTCTGACAGCACGCACAATTATGAAACCGTTGCCATTATCTCTGTTTTACAATCCATAATCCTAGTGCTACAACTCACACACTGTATGTTCCCCAACAGAGGAACCTATCACACAGTATTTACTAAGCTTGGCAAGGGAGCAGAAATATACACATTTGGTCCATACACCATGATGACACACTGTTATTATACTCACATCGGGTCTTTATGCCTGGGGAGAAAGCTAGACATCACACCAGAGAAGTAATACCACAAACCCAGTCATATGAGAGCAGGAAGGAGAAGAAGTCTCAAACTGAAATGTGGAAAGAGGTTTGGAAATGTGTTTATAACTGATTCAGCAGAGGTGTATGTCGCTGTGTGAAAAGATTAATAGTAAATGTTAAAACCCTATTCTTAAGTGTGTCCTCCCCTGAGTATAGGTTCCTCTGCACATGACTGAAATATCAAAGTGCTGTTTGATCTCTCTCTGGGTTTTCTCCCGACGAAACAAATCGGCACAATTCAATGTTTTTTGAAAAGCTGCTTGTCGGAGTTTTGATGATGAAATGCAGCACTCTGCTCAAACCCTCTCTCTGCTCTTCCTTTCCCCTGACTCTCTGTCCTTCTCTCTCTCTCTCTCTCTCTCTCTCTCTCTCTCTCTCTCTCTCTCTCTCTCTCTCTCTCTCTCTCTCTCTCTGTCTCTCTCTCGCTCTCTCTCTCTCTCTCTCTCTCTCTCTCTCTCTCTCTCTGTCTCTCTTTCTCGCTCTCAAAATCTCACCTTACTTCATTCTCTGTGGTTCATGGATTTTCAGTCCCTCATTGTTTGTATGTGTGTACGTTTAGCTGTTTGTTTTCTTGGCTGAGTGTTCGACTGTCTTTAATACGTCCTTTATCCGTGTGGTCCATGGCGAGTGTCCCATGAGCGTGAGAGGAAAGTGGAGGAGGGAGAGGAGAGGAAGGGAGGGGAGGGGAGGGGCGGAGAAACCCTAATTGTCCGTTTCGTGCCAGTGCAATTAGTTGTGAATGGAAAGTGTGCTCCTCCAAAAGGCTAATTTGCCCCGACCCTCCCTCCCTCCCTCCCTCCCTCCCTCCCTCCCTCCCTCCCTCCCTCCTCTCAGCCGTTCTGGCCCTCTCCAAATGACTTCACTGAGCCTAATGCCAGCTAATTAGGCCCTGGTTCATTTTGGAGGGGGCGTGTGTGATGATTTGTCTTATCATAAGTCTGTTCCTGGAGTCCTACCCAGCAGTTAACTGGCTGATAGGCAGTGTCTGTAATTGGGTGATTGAACACAGGACACACCCATAGGCTGAGGAGCTGGAGCAGGGGTCTGAAGAGCCCACACAGATACCCTGGTCTGGATACGTGGCTGCCTAGTTGACTATATGCTCCATTAGAGGGCAGAGAAAATCCCTAACCGTGCCCCTATAGACATCACACTGAAAGGACCAAAGCCCCCAAATATACACTTGGTTATTCCTCGACTAACTCAAACTAATCTAGAGTCTCTAATAGCTGAGAAGGCCTTGTATATGCCTGTTACAAGGCCTCTTCCCAGAGACCTGCTGCGTCCCACTCTGCCTCTGCATCACCATAACAACCAAGCATCACAACAGGAAGTGCACTCCATGAACTCCATGTCACTTCCTCCATTCCTCCCTCCATGTCTATACCTCCATTCCTCCCTCCATGTCTATACCTCCATTCCTCCCTCCATGTCTATACCTCCATTCCTCCCTCCATGTCTATACCTCCATTCCTCCCTCCATGTCTATACCTCCATTCCTCCCTCCATGTCTATACCTCCATTCCTCCCTCCATGTCTATACCTCCATTCTTCCCTCCATGTCTATACCTCCATTCTTCCCTCCATGTCTATACCTCCATTCCTCCCTCCATGTCTATACCTCCATTCCTCCCTCAAATGATCCTGCCCAGAGGCACTGTGTGAGTGAGAGTGATGTTTCACTGGGGAATACACCGTAATGGAATTCATTCCACAGCTAAGAGAGAGAGAGAGGAGTAGTTAGAACAGAGAGAGGAGTAGTTAGAACAGAGAGACAGGAGTAGTTAGAACAGAGAGAGAGAGGAGTAGTTAGAAAGATAGGAGTAGTTAGAGTGTAGAGAGAGGAGTAGTTAGAACAGAGAGAGAGAGGAGTAGTTAGAACAGAGAGAGGAGTAGTTAGAGTGTAGAGAGAGGAGTAGTTAGAACAGAGAGAGAGAGAGGAGTAGTTAGAACAGAGAGAGGAGTAGTTAGAACAGAGAGAGAGGAGTAGTTAGAACAGAGAGAGAGAGGAGTAGTTAGAAGAGAGAGAGGAGTAGTTAGAACAGAGAGAGAGGAGTAGTTAGAGTGTAGAGAGAGGAGTAGTTAGAATGTAGAGAGAGGAGTAGTTAGAAGAGAGAGAGGAGTAGTTAGAATGTAGAGAGAGGAGTAGTTAGAATGTAGAGAGAGGAGTAGTTAGAATGTAGAGAGAGGAGTAGTTAGAATGTAGAGAGATGAGTAGTTAGAGTGTAGAGAGAGGAGTAGTTAGAATGTAGAGAGAGGAGTAGTTAGAATGTAGAGAGAGGAGTAGTTAGAGTGTAGAGAGAGGAGTAGTTAGAATGTAGAGAGAGGAGTAGTTAGAATGTAGAGAGAGGAGTAGTTAGAATGTAGAGAGAGGAGTAGTTAGAAGAGAGAGAGAGGAGTAGTTAGAATGTAGAGAGAGGAGTAGTTAGAAGAGAGAGAGAGGAGTAGTTAGAATGTAGAGAGAGGAGTAGTTAGAATGTAGAGAGAGGAGTAGTTAGAAGAGAGAGAGAGGAGTAGTTAGAATGTAGAGAGAGGAGTAGTTAGAAGAGAGAGAGAGAGGAGTAGTTAGAATGTAGAGAGAGGAGTAGTTAGAACAGAGAGAGAGAGGAGTAGTTAGAACAGAGAGAGGAGTAGTTAGAGTGTAGAGAGAGGAGTAGTTAGAACAGAGAGAGAGAGAGGAGTAGTTAGAACAGAGAGAGGAGTAGTTAGAACAGAGAGAGAGGAGTAGTTAGAACAGAGAGAGAGAGGAGTAGTTAGAAGAGAGAGAGGAGTAGTTAGAACAGAGAGAGAGGAGTAGTTAGAGTGTAGAGAGAGGAGTAGTTAGAATGTAGAGAGAGGAGTAGTTAGAAGAGAGAGAGGAGTAGTTAGAATGTAGAGAGAGGAGTAGTTAGAATGTAGAGAGAGGAGTAGTTAGAATGTAGAGAGAGGAGTAGTTAGAATGTAGAGAGATGAGTAGTTAGAGTGTAGAGAGAGGAGTAGTTAGAATGTAGAGAGAGGAGTAGTTAGAATGTAGAGAGAGGAGTAGTTAGAGTGTAGAGAGAGGAGTAGTTAGAATGTAGAGAGAGGAGTAGTTAGAATGTAGAGAGAGGAGTAGTTAGAATGTAGAGAGAGGAGTAGTTAGAAGAGAGAGAGAGGAGTAGTTAGAATGTAGAGAGAGGAGTAGTTAGAAGAGAGAGAGAGGAGTAGTTAGAATGTAGAGAGAGGAGTAGTTAGAATGTAGAGAGAGGAGTAGTTAGAAGAGAGAGAGAGGAGTAGTTAGAATGTAGAGAGAGGAGTAGTTAGAAGAGAGAGAGAGAGGAGTAGTTAGAATGTAGAGAGAGGAGTAGTTAGAATGTAGAGAGAGGGGTAGTTAGAAGAGAGAAAGGAGTAGTTAGAAGAGAGAGATGAGTAGTTAGAGGAGAGAGAGAGGAGTAGTTAGAGGAGAGAGAGAGGAGTAGTTAGAAGGGAGAGAGAGGAGTAGTTAGAGGAGAGAGAGAGGAGTAGTTAGAAGAGAGAGAGGAGTAGTTAGAGGAGAGAGGAGTAGTTAGAAGAGAGAGAGGAGTAGTTAGAAGAGAGAGAGGAGTAGTTAGAGGAGAGAGAGAGAGAGGAGTAGTTAGAAGGGAGAGAGAGGAGTAGTTAGAGGAGAGAGAGGAGTAGTTAGAGGAGAGAGAGAGGAGTAGTTAGAAGGGAGAGAGAGGAGTAGTTAGAGGAGAGAGGAGTAGTTAGAAGAGAGAGAGGAGTAGTTAGTAGTTATCCTTTACATCCTTCTCCTTTTCTCCTCCCTTCCTGTTTACCCTGCAGCATGGCTCTGTGAGCGATTTGTTTTGGCTGCGCTGAGACACCTGTGCCCTCAAGCCATCACAGCCAATCACAGGGGGAGCTTATATAGGCCAGTGGATAATGAGGCGGACCTTTGCGACTGTAGAACATTGTTTCATTATGAAGATGTCGAAGAAATGTGACCCTATTTTAACGTCACTAATAGTTGCAGCTCAGCATCTCGGAGTAAGTTTCCATGCTCCTGTGATCCCTCTTATCCTCCTCTCCTCCTCTCCTCCCCTCCTCCTCTCCTCCTCTCCTCCCTCTCCTCCTCTCCTCCTCCTCTCCTCCTCTCCTCCCTCTCCTCCCTCTCCTCCTCTTCTCCTGCTCTCCTGTCTCCCACGCCCAGATCAGATCCACTATGACACCTCAGGGACTCCACAGTAGTCAGAAAGCTCCCAGACTGGATGCAGCAGAATATCTCGTTTTTATCTTCTCTTTCTCCTTCTCTTTCTCTCTCCATCTGTGTCTGTCTCCCTCCCTCCTTCCGGTGATGATGTCATTGATGCAGAGATAAATATGTTGTTTTAAAGACAGGGTGGGTGCTGAGGGACAGTCCGCAGTGCAGAGAGGTGGAGGAGAGAGGAAGGAGTGAAGGAGTGGTCCAGTGTGGGACAGACCGATAAAGAGACTAACATTAGCACCTACTGTGTATGCAATGTTTATTTCCAGATGGGAAAACCAGTCTATATTTACACTAACCTTGGTCTACCTTTATGTAGTATACAAATTTAGTACTGGTGTTGTACTGTATTCCCTCTGGACAATAACAGGTACTAACTTAGTACTGGTGTTGTACTGTATTCCCTCTGGACAATAACAGGTACTAACTTAGTACTGGTGTTGTACTGTATTCCCTCTGGACAATAACAGGTACTAACTTAGTACTGGTGTTGTACTGTATTCCCTCTGGACAATAACAACGATGACTGACTCAGAGACTAAGAGACTGAGAGATAGAGAGGGCTTGCCACACCCCACAGCATTGAATCACATTCTCCCTCCTCACACACAAACTCTACAAACCCTGATGGCGCCCAGAAGGGCGGGGGGGTGTGGGGCTCAGTTCATGGTTTAAATATTTCTCACAGCTCAGCCAGCTCAGTCACAAATCAATGGGCTCAGCCCGATGTCGAATCAGCACCCAGGATGCTGTGTATATGAGAGATTTAAATGATAGTGTTCTACAGCAGACATACACACTAGCACAAGTCTGGGTTTTGGTGCGTGAGGATGGCTTTGAGTAGATGTGATTAATGTCCCCACACCTTGTCTCCAGATGAGTTCTCCTATGAATCATTGCACCTGCAGAAGGCACATTGGCTGGTCTGTTACTTTGGGTTTATATGGATTTGTTTTGCAGTATCCTGCTCTGTGACTGGGCTAATATGGTCCGATGGTCTTTATATATATATATATTTTTTTTTTTTTTTTTTTTTATTTCACCTTTATTTAACCAGGTAGGTCAGTTGAGAACAAGTTCTCATTTGCAACTGCGACCTGGCCAAGACAAAGCAAAGCAGTGCGACAAAAAACAACACAGAGTTACACATTAAACAAACAGTCAAAAACACAATAGAAAATCTATATACAGAGTGCAAAATGTAGTGCAAAAATGCAGTAAGGTTAGGAGGTAGGACAATAAATAGACTATAGTGGTGAAATAAATTACAGAATTATCATCATTAACACAGGAATGAAAAGTTGTGCAAATTATGATGTGCAAATAGAGATACTGGAGTGCAAGATTAGTGAAAATAAACAAAAATAAATATGGGGATGAGGTAGTAGTGTGGGCTATTTACAGAAGGGCTATATACAGGTGCAGTGATCGATAAGCAGCTTTGACAACTGATGCTTAAAGTTATTGAGGGAGATAGGAACCTCTAGCTTCAATGATTTTTGCAATTCGTTCCAGTCATTGGCAGCAGCGAACTGGAAGGAATGGCGGCCAAAGGAGGTGTTGGCTTTGGGGGTGACCAGTGAGATATACCTGCTGGAGCGCATGCTACGGGTGGGTGTTGCTATAGTGACCAGTGAGCTGAGATAGGGCGGGGATTTACCTAACAAAGACTTGTAGATGACCTGGAGCCAGTGGGTTTGGCGACGAATATATAATGAAGGCCAGCCAACGAGAGCATACAGGTCGCAGTGGTGGGTAGTGTATGGGGCTTTGGTGACAAAACGGATGGCACTGTGATAGACTACATCCAATTTGCTAAGTAGAGTGTTGGAGGCTAGTTTGTAAATGACATCGCCGAAATCAAGGATCGGTAGGATAGTCAGTTTTACAAGGGCATGTTTGGCAGCATGAGTGAAGGAGGCTTTGTTGCGAAATAGGAAGCCAATTCTGGATTTAATTTTGGATTGGAGATGGTTGATGTGAGTCTGGAAGTTGAGTTTATAGTCTAACCAGATGCCTAGGTATTTGTAGGTATCCACATATTCTAATTCGGATCCGTCGAGAGTAGTGATGATAGTCCGGTGGGCGGGTACTGGCAGCGAACGATAGAAAAGCATGCACTTAGTTTTACTAGCGTTTAAGAGCAGTTGGAGGCCACGGAAGGAGTGTTGTATGGCATTGAAGCTTGATTGAAGGTTAGTAAACACAGTATCCAAAGAGGGGCCAGATGTATACAGAATGGTGTCATCTGCATAGAGATGGATCAGAGAGTCACCAGCAGCGAGAGCGACATCGTTGATGTATATAGAGAAAAGGGTTGGCCCAAGAATTGAACCCTGTGGTACCCCCATAGAGACTGCTAGAGGATCGGACAATAGGCCCTCTGATTTGACACACTGAACTCTGTCTGCAAAGTAGTTAGAGAACCAGGCAAGGCAGTCACTTGAGAAACCAAGGCTATTGAGTCTGCCAATAAGAATGCGGTTATTGACAGAGTCGAAAGCCTTGGCCAGGTCGATGAAAACGGCTGCACAGTACTGTCTTTTATCGATGGCGGTGATGATATCGTTCAGTACCTTGAGCGTAGCTGAGGTGCACCCATGACCAGCTCGGAAACCAGATTGCATAGCAGAGAAGGTACGGTGGGATTCGAAGTGGTCAGTTATCTGTTTGTTAACTTGGCTTTCGAAAACTTTAGAAAGTTTGTGTGCATACACTCTATGCACACAAACTCTCTATATTGTATATTTTATGGTCTCATTCAGCTATTATATTGCATTTACAAGACTATGAATGTAGGATTATGCGTATATGGTTTCCTATATTCTCACTCTGCTGGTTTATAAATCTAACTCATATAGCGTAAGTGCTAGCTGAATAGCAGGTTCATATAGCGTAAGTGCTAGCTGCATAGCAGGTTAATATAGCGTAAGTGCTAGCTGCATAGCAGGTTCATATAGCGTAAGTGCTAGCTGCATAGCAGGTTCATATAGCGTAAGTGCTAGCTGCATAGCAGGTTCATATAGTGTAAGTGCTAGCTGCATAGCAGGTTCATATAGCGTAAGTGCTAGCTGCATAGCAGGTTCATATAGCGTAAGTGCTAGCTGCATAGCAGGTTCATATAGCGTAAGTGCTAGCTGCATAGCAGGTTCATATAGCGTAAGTGCTAGCTGCATAGCAGGTTCATATAGCGTAAGAGCTAGCTGCATAGCAGGTTCATATAGCGTAAGTGCTAGCTGCATAGCAGGTTCATATAGCGTAAGAGCTAGCTGCATAGCAGGTTCATATAGCGTAAGTGCTAGCTGCATAGCAGGTTCATATAGCGTAAGTGCTAGCTGCATAGCAGGTTCATATAGCGTAAGTGCTAGCTGCATAGCAGGTTCATATAGCGTAAGTGCTAGCTGCATAGCAGGTTCATATAGCGTAAGTTCTAGCTGCATAGCAGGTTCATATAGCGTAAGTGCTAGCTGCATAGCAGGTTCATATAGCGTAAGTGCTAGCTGCATAGCAGGTTCATATAGCGTAAGTGCTAGCTGCATAGCAGGTTCATATAGCGTAAGTGCTAGCTGCATAGCAGGTTCATATAGCGTAAGTGCTAGCTGCATAGCAGGTTCATATAGCGTAAGTGCTAGCTGCATAGAAGGTTCATATAGCGTAAGTGCTAGCAGGTTCATATAGCGTAAGTGCTAGCTGCATAGCAGGTTCATATAGCGTAAGTGCTAGCTGCATAGCAGGTTCATATAGCGTAAGTGCTAGCAGGTTCATATAGCGTAAGTGCTAGCTGCATAGCAGGTTCATATAGCGTAAGTGCTAGCTGCATAGCAGGTTCATATAGCGTAAGTGCTAGCTGCATAGCAGGTTCATATAGCGTAAGTGCTAGCTGCATAGCAGGTTCATATAGCGTAAGAGCTAGCTGCATGGCCGCAGGAAGTATGGGTGCTGTAGCAAAAAAACATATATTACATTTTTGAAATGTTTTGTTTTTCACAAAAAAAAATAGCACCAAAATAAATAAATCATAATTAAAAAAAAATCCCTTCTCATGAATAATATTTTAAAGTAATGTCTATGGATATAAATCAGATTCTTACTGCTTTGTCCTGATAGGCTACTACTGCTGCTGTTCTCACTACAACTGTGTTTACTATCAGTCTAGTTGATTTAGTCTGAGCCTCACTGGCATTTTATGGTGACTGATTAGTGTGTGTGTGTGTGTATGTGTGTGTGTGTGTGTGTGTGTGTGTGTGTGTGTGTGTGTGTGTGTGTGTGTGTGTGTGTGTGTGTGTTTGAAGGGTTAAAAGCTCTGCAGATATAGAGTGGACACGTCTGCAGATTTTATCACTGTTCAGACAGACAGTGTTCAGACAGACAGTGTTCAGACAGACAGTGTTCAGACAGACAGTGTTCAGACAGCGGTCTGCATCCTCCATTTTCTCCATTATATGTCTAATGGTGACACCTGGGACAACACAGCTCCCTGCAGCCCGGCTATGGACTCCTGCATTATAGATGTGCTAAAACACGGGAACATGTGAGCTTAGAGGATGTGACAAAGTGGAGCAATTTATAGGACATGTTATGAGGTGACCATCCTTTCCCTCTGAGGCTATCTATATTGCATACGTGTGTGTGTGTGTGTGTGTGTGTGTGTGTGTGTGTGTGTGTGTGTGTGTGTGTGTGTGTGTGTGTGTGTGTGTGTGTGTGTGTTGTCCAGTCACAAGAAGACACTTTGTTAGTATTTCTGCTATTAAAGATACACTCTGTGGTCTTAAGCATAACACATTTGTAACATATTGGATTTGAAACACACCACACAAAGTGCTAAATTTGTAACATATCACACAAAATGGATGACGTAGTACACAATTGGATGACATAGTTGTTAAGGTCGCGTCAATTCAAATCTGGTATTGGAACAAAAGGATTACTACGCCGTTTAAATCATCCATGTATTTTATTCTAGCAAACCCTTAAATGGTAAATATGAAGTTCGTATACACAGGCTCACTGTGTCACCACGCAGGGCAAACAGCAAGCAGGGTATGGGAAAAGAGAGCGCCCCTATCCTTTGTTCTTCCTTAAATACTCCGACAGGATCGTTTCCGCTCCTTGCTGACCTGTCGGAGTAGAGGCTGAGTGTGGTTTAAAATTACTCAGCCTATCGTTGGCGTGCAGGCTGGTCCCAGCCTCGTGATGCAATCCAGTTGACGGAAGCAGTTGTCCTCTCAGCAGATGTTCTAGTTTCATGTTACAACAAAATACAGTTCTATCGTGAAACCCCCCAGCTAGCACATTCCCTCCACATAGCTCCCCCACAAACAAGCCTACAGCAGTTCTAAAGATCTATGATCACACAATACATTCAGTTAATAACTCTTGTTGTAGATTAACATATTAATTAGCTAAACATGTATCAGGGACGGGGACCCGTATTGGCTCGTGAGCACCACTTTCAAAACTACAGACTGAAATTATACAAACATTTGAGAGTGCGTCTTTAACTGTGAATACTGCTGATATAGCTGGCCATGTGTTTTAGTGCTGAACAGCGTTAGCATAAAGCCCTGCTAAACCACAGCCTGGCCATGTGTTTTAGTGCTGAACAGCGTTAGCATCAAGCCCTGCTAAACCACAGCCTGGCCATGTGTTTTAGTGCTGAACAGCGTTAGCATCAAGCCCTGCTAAACCACAGCCTGGCCATGTGTTTTAGTGCTGAACAGCGTTAGCATCAAGCCCTGCTAAACCACAGCCTGGCCATGTGTTTTAGTGCTGAACAGCGTTAGCATAAAGCCCTGCTAAACCACAGCCTGGCCATGTGTTTTAGTGCTGAACAGCGTTAGCATCAAGCC
>CM042378.1:529396-541896 GCA_023634145.1 Thymallus thymallus | reverse complement strand
AACGATGACAGAGGCTGAACAGGTGATTAAACACACGACTACTGTCTCCCTTCATCAGTGTTATGTCATCCCCTCCTTACTCTATCCCTTTCACTTCTTCTCCTGCCCTAGCAGAGTTGGGAGAGGGTGTAGGGAGTAGGGAATAGGGAGTAGGGAGTAGGGAGTAGTCAGTAGGGAGTAGGGAGTAGGGAAAGGGTTTGGTTCTCTGTCTCAAACCAGTAGGGAGTAGGGAGTAGTCAATGAGGAGTAGGGAGTAGTCAGTAGGGAGTAGGGAGTAGGGACTAGTCAGTAGGGAGTAGGGAGTAGTCAGTAGGGAGTAGGGAGTAGTCAGTAGGGAGTAGGGAGTAGGGAGTAGTCAGTAGGGAGTAGTCAGTAGGGAGTAGTCAGTAGGGATTAGGGATTAGGGAGTAGTTAGTAGGGAGTAGTCAGTAGGGATTAGGGATTAGGGAGTAGTCAGTAGGGAGTAGGGAGTAGTTAGTAGGGAGTAGGGAGTAGAGAGTAGTCAGTAGGGAGTAGGGAGTAGTCAGTAGGGATTAGGGATTAGGGATTAGGGAGTAGGGAATAGTCAGTAGGGAGTAGTCAGTGGGGAGTAGGGAGTAGTCAGTAGGGAGTAGGGAGTAGTCAGTAGGGATTAGGGATTAGGGAGTAGGGAATAGTCAGTAGGGAGTAGTCAGTGGGGAGTAGGGAGTAGTCAGTAGGGAGTAGGGAGTAGTCAGTAGGGATTAGGGAGTAGGGAGTAGGGAGTAGTCAGTAGGGAGTAGGGAGTAGTCAGTAGGGAGTAGTCAGTAGGGAGTAGGGAGTAGTCAGTAGGGAGTAGTTAGTAGTCAGTAGGGAGTAGTCAGTAGGGATTAGGGATTAGGGATTAGGGAGTAGGGAATAGTCAGTAGGGAGTAGTCAGTAGGGAATAGTCAGTAGGGAGTAGGGAGTAGTCAGTAGGGAGTAGGGATTAGTCAGTAGGGAGTAGGGAGTAGGGACTAGTCAGTAGGGAGTAGGGATTAGGGAGTAGGGAGTAGGGAATAGTCAGTAGGGAGTAGGGAGTAGTCAGTAGGGAGTAGGGAGTAGTCAGTAGGGAGTAGGGAGTAGTCAGTAGGGAGTAGGGAGTAGTCAGTAGGGAGTAGGGATTAGGGAGTAGTCAGTAGGGAGTAGGGAGTAGTCAGTAGGGAGTAGGGATTAGGGAGTAGTCAGTAGGGAGTAGGGAGTAGTCAGTAGGGAGTAGGGAGTAGTTAGTAGTCAGTAGGGAGTAGGGAGTAGTCAGTAGGGATTAGGGATTAGGGAGTAGGGAATAGTCAGTAGGGAGTAGTCAGTGGGGAGTAGGGAGTAGTCAGTAGGGAGTAGGGAGTAGTCAGTAGGGATTAGGGAGTAGGGAGTAGGGAGTAGTCAGTAGGGAGTAGGGAGTAGTCAGTAGGGAGTAGTCAGTAGGGAGTAGGGAGTAGTCAGTAGGGAGTAGGGAGTAGTTAGTAGTCAGTAGGGAGTAGTCAGTAGGGATTAGGGATTAGGGATTAGGGAGTAGGGAATAGTCAGTAGGGAGTAGTCAGTAGGGAATAGTCAGTAGGGAGTAGGGAGTAGTCAGTAGGGAGTAGGGATTAGTCAGTAGGGAGTAGGGAGTAGGGACTAGTCAGTAGGGAGTAGGGATTAGGGAGTAGGGAGTAGGGAATAGTCAGTAGGGAGTAGGGAGTAGTCAGTAGGGAGTAGGGAGTAGTCAGTAGGGAGTAGGGAGTAGTCAGTAGGGAGTAGGGAGTAGTCAGTAGGGAGTAGGGATTAGGGAGTAGTCAGTAGGGAGTAGGGAGTAGTCAGTAGGGAGTAGGGATTAGGGAGTAGTCAGTAGGGAGTAGGGAGTAGTCAGTAGGGAGTAGGGAGTAGTTAGTAGTCAGTAGGGAGTAGGGAGTAGTCAGTAGGGATTAGGGATTAGGGAGTAGGGAATAGTCAGTAGGGAGTAGTCAGTAGGGAGTAGGGAGTAGGGAGTAGTCAGTAGGGAGTAGGGAGTAGTCAGTAGGGAGTAGGGAGTAGTCAGTAGGGAGTAGGGAGTAGGGACTAGTCAGTAGGGAGTAGGGAGTAGTCAGTAGGGAGTAGGGAGTAGTTAGTAGTCAGTAGGGAGTAGGGAGTAGTCAGTAGGGATTAGGGATTAGGGAGTAGGGAATAGTCAGTAGGGAGTAGGGAGTAGGGACTAGTCAGTAGGGAGTAGGGAGTAGTCAGTAGGGAGTAGGGAGTAGTCAGTAGTCAGTAGGGAGTAGGGAGTAGTCAGTAGGGATTAGGGATTAGGGAGTAGGGAATAGTCAGTAGGGAGTAGTCAGTAGGGAGTAGTCAGTGGGAGTAGGGATTAGGGAGTAGGGAGTAGTCAGTAGGGAGTAGGGAGTAGTCAGTAGGGAGTAGGGACTAGTCAGTAGGGAGTAGGGAGTAGTCAGTAGGGAGTAGTCAGTAGGGATTAGGGAGTAGTCAGTAGGGAGTAGTCAGTAGTCAGTAGGGACTAGTCAGTAGGGACTAGTCAGTAGTCAGTAGGGAGTAGTCAGTAGGGAGTAGGGACTAGTCAGTAGGGAGTAGTCAGTAGGGAGTAGTCAGTAGGGAGTAGGGAGTAGGGAGTAGTCAGTAGGGAGTAGTCAGTAGGGAGTAGGGAGTAGTCAGTAGGGAGTAGTCAGTAGGGAGTAGGGAGTAGTCAGTAGGGAGTAGGGAGTAGTTAGTAGTCAGTAGGGAGTAGTCAGTAGGGATTAGGGATTAGGGATTAGGGAGTAGGGAATAGTCAGTAGGGAGTAGTCAGTAGGGAATAGTCAATAGGGAGTAGGGAGTAGTCAGTAGGGAGTAGGGATTAGTCATTAGGGAGTAGGGAGTAGGGACTAGTCAGTAGGGAGTAGGGATTAGGGAGTAGGGAGTAGGGAATAGTCAGTAGGGAGTAGGGAGTAGGGAGTAGTCAGTAGGGAGTAGGGAGTAGTCAGTAGGGAGTAGGGAGTAGTCAGTAGGGAGTAGGGAGTAGTCAGTAGGGAGTAGGGATTAGGGAGTAGTCAGTAGGGAGTAGGGAGTAGTCAGTAGGGAGTAGGGATTAGGGAGTAGTCAGTAGGGAGTAGGGAGTAGTCAGTAGGGAGTAGGGAGTAGTTAGTAGTCAGTAGGGAGTAGGGAGTAGTCAGTAGGGATTAGGGATTAGGGAGTAGGGAATAGTCAGTAGGGAGTAGTCAGTAGGGAGTAGGGAGTAGGGAGTAGTCAGTAGGGAGTAGGGAGTAGTCAGTAGGGAGTAGGGAGTAGTCAGTAGGAGTAGGGAGTAGGGACTAGTCAGTAGGGAGTAGGGAGTAGTCAGTAGGGAGTAGGGAGTAGTTAGTAGTCAGTAGGGAGTAGGGAGTAGTCAGTAGGGATTAGGGATTAGGGAGTAGGGAATAGTCAGTAGGGAGTAGTCAGTAGGGAGTAGGGACTAGTCAGTAGGGAGTAGGGAGTAGTCAGTAGGGAGTAGGGAGTAGTCAGTAGTCAGTAGGGAGTAGGGAGTAGTCAGTAGGGATTAGGGATTAGGGAGTAGGGAATAGTCAGTAGGGAGTAGTCAGTAGGGAGTAGTCAGTAGGGAGTAGGGATTAGGGAATAGGGAGTAGTCAGTAGGGAGTAGGGAGTAGTCAGTAGGGAGTAGGGACTAGTCAGTAGGGAGTAGGGAGTAGTCAGTAGGGAGTAGTCAGTAGGGATTAGGGAGTAGTCAGTAGGGAGTAGTCAGTAGTCAGTAGGGACTAGTCAGTAGGGACTAGTCAGTAGTCAGTAGGGAGTAGTCAGTAGGGAGTAGGGACTAGTCAGTAGGGAGTAGTCAGTAGGGAGTAGTCAGTAGGGAGTAGGGAGTAGGGAGTAGTCAGTAGGGAGTAGGGAGTAGTCAGTAGGGAGTAGGGAGTAGTCAGTAGGGAGTAGGGAGTAGTTAGTAGTCAGTAGGGAGTAGTCAGTAGGGATTAGGGATTAGGGATTAGGGAGTAGGGAATAGTCAGTAGGGAGTAGTCAGTAGGGAATAGTCAGTAGGGAGTAGGGAGTAGTCAGTAGGGAGTAGGGATTAGTCAGTAGGGAGTAGGGAGTAGGGACTAGTCAGTAGGGAGTAGGGATTAGGGAGTAGGGAGTAGGGAATAGTCAGTAGGGAGTAGTCAGTAGGGACTAGTCAGTAGGGAGTAGGGATTAGGGAGTAGGGAGTAGTCAGTAGGGAGTAGGGAGTAGTCAGTAGGGAGTAGGGACTAGTCAGTAGGGAGTAGGGAGTAGTCAGTAGGGAGTAGTCAGTAGGGACTAGGGATTAGGGAGTAGTCAGTAGGGAGTAGGGAGTAGTCAGTAGGGAGTAGGGAGTAGTTAGTAGTCAGTAGGGAGTATTGATTAGGGAGTAGTCAGTAGGGAGTAGGGAGTAGTCAGTAGGGAGTAGGGAGTAGTCAGTAGGGAGTAGGGATTAGGGAGTAGGGAGTAGTCAGTAGGGAGTAGGGAGTAGTCAGTAGGGAGTAGGGACTAGTCAGTAGGGAGTAGGGAGTAGTCTGTAGGGAGTAGGGAGTAGTCAGTAGGGAGTAGGGAGTAGTCAGTAGGGAGTAGGGATTAGGGAGTAGTCAGTAGGGAGTAGTCAGTAGGGAGTAGGGAGTAGTTAGTAGTCAGTAGGGAGTAGGGAGTAGTCAGTAGGGATTAGGGATTAGGGAGTAGGGAATAGTCAGTAGGGAGTAGTCAGTAGGGAGTAGTCAGTAGGGAGTAGGGAGTAGTCAGTAGGGAGTAGGGACTAGTCAGTAGGGAGTAGTCAGTAGGGAGTAGTCAGTAGGGAGTAGGGAGTAGGGAGTAGTCAGTAGGGAGTAGTCAGTAGGGAGTAGGGAGTAGTCA
Source organism: Thymallus thymallus (assembly GCA_023634145.1). NCBI lineage: Eukaryota > Metazoa > Chordata > Actinopteri > Salmoniformes > Salmonidae > Thymallus > Thymallus thymallus. The sequence continues at coordinate 537,102 of CM042378.1, read as the reverse complement.
GTAGGGAGTAGTCAGTAGGGAGTAGGGAGTAGTCAGTAGGGAGTAGGGAGTAGTCACTCGTTGGTCGAAGAGATGTTCTAGGTGCCACTCGTTTGTAGAATAGATGTTCTAGGTGCCACTCGTTTGTAGAATAGATGTTCTAGGTGCCACTCGTTTGTAGAATAGATGTTCTAGGTACCACTCGTTTGTAGAAGAGATGTTCTAGGTGCCACTTGTTTGTAGAATAGATGTTCTAGGCGCCACTCGTTTGTAGAATAGATGTTCTAGGTACAACTCGTTTGTAGAATAGATGTTCTAGGGGTCACTCGTTTGTAGAATAGATGTTCTAGGTGCCACTCGTTTGTAGAAGAGATGTTCTTGGTGCCACTCGTTTGTAGAATAGATGTTCTAGGTGCCACTCGTTTGTAGAAGAGATGTTCTAGGTGCCACTCGTTTGTCGAAGAGATGTTCTAGGTGCCACTCGTTTGTAGAATAGGTGTTCTAGGTGCCACTCGTTTGTCGAAGAGATGTTCTAGGTGCCACTCGTTTGTAGAATAGATGTTCTAGGTGCCACTCGTTTGTCGAAGAGATGTTCTAGGTGCCACTCGTTTGTCGAAGAGATGTTCTAGGTGCCACTCGTTTGTAGAAGAGATGTTCTAGGTGCCACTCGTTTGTAGAAGAGATGTTCTAGGTGCCACTCGTTTGTAGAATAGATGTTCTAGGTGCCACTCGTTTGTAGAAGAGATGTTCTAGGTGCCACTCGTTTGTAGATGCTTGTTGTTTGTTTTGATCGTTGACCTACTCCATAACATAAGCAACGTCATCAGTCAGATCAATAAAGAGCAGGATTTGTACAGTCTGTCCTGAATCACAGTGTGGAATTAGTGATGACATGTAATTCGCCACAACAACAAAGTCAAACAGTGGGCATCTCAGGGTTAATATTGATGTACAATAGTGTTATTCATTTTCACTTGAGCAGCTGCACGTACACTTCATAATCAGAGCCTTTAGGGATACATGGGATCTGATATGATACAGGAATTATACATTTTAGCTTGAAACTATTTGGTGCGATTCGGTTTGATTACAGAACGAATCGATGCGATTCAGTTCGATGTAATACAATTCGATGAACTAACATTTGTTGCATAAACACATTCGTTTTTCATTCTAAATTCAAATCTGCTGCTGATGGAGGTCATGAACTGGGCCTCTTTGAGCTGGATCTGTCTGAGCTGACGTGTGCGTGTGTGTTTGAGTCTTTGAGCTAGTAATGTATCAATATTTATAATTTATAATTAGCTATGACAAAGCCAATGAATATATAGCACAACTTTGGATTTCATCCCCAACTCAAACAGTGATCTTCTCTATCAGTTTGACCATGCAGTGCCTTGCAGTAGTGGTTGCTGTCCAAGGAAATGATCAACTTTACCCTGTATATCTAAAAATGACCATATACATATTGTTTAAAGCAAATCTACCAAAACTATTGCTGATGGTCAAGCTGAACAATCTACTGTACGCCCCACCCCGTTCAGCAGGTGTAGGCAGATGAACCAGCGATTTGTAACGTTCGAATAAGTGTTCTGACCGATGCCTGCTACATGTAGACCAGTTTGGGTTCCACAGATCCATGTTGAGGTCTGGCTGCTGTATGGCTGTTGTCACATTGATTCATGGCACTCTGTCCTGCTTATGTACGGTCGATTTGTAATAACATTATCCGCAGGCAAAAAAAAAAGGTATGCATATTTCAATACATAAATCAGCCAAAAGTAGGTTTGTGTGAATGTGTGTGTCTGTGCGTGCGTAGGTGTGTGCATGCGTGCATGTGTGTAATTTGCATGTGCACGTGTGTTTACCTCACACACCTGGAAGACATTTATAATCGCTACTTATAGGCCCTCAGGCTTGGAGAGCGATGGAAAGAGAGAGAGAAGAGGAGAAAGATCTATAGAGAGAGAGAGAGAGGAAGGTGACCCAGCGGGTGAGTTGATGCAGGGGTGGGAGCATATGCCACCCAACAAGGTCCTGCGTAGCTCAGATGGTAGCACCAGGGTTGTGGGTTTGATTCCAACGGGGGACCAGTACAAAAAAAAGGATGAACATGTCTGCACTAACTGTAAGTCGCTCTGGATAAGAGTGTCTGATAAATGACTCAAATGAAATGTAAAAAAACAACCGGAGAGGAAAGACATTAGAGAGATTGAGCTGCTCTCACTGCCAGATCATAAGAGGCGGCAGGTAGCCTAGTGGTTAGAGTGTTGGGCCTGTAACTGGAAGGTTGCAGGATCGAATCCCCGAGCTGACAAGGTAAAAATCTGTCGTTCTGCCCCTGAACAAGGCAGTTAACCCACTGTTCCTAGGCCGTCATTGTAAATAAGAATTTGTTCTTAACTGACTTGCCTAGTAAAATAAAGGTTAAATAAAAAAATAAAAAAAAGACTGAGCTGCTCTCACTGCCAGATCATTATACATGCTCTCACTGCATGTAAAGTGTACAATAATATTTGTCAAATGGGCACAGGTCACTAGTGGAAATAATGTATACTACCTTTACCTGTGTTTTGTTGTAGCTGCTTGACAATGAAATTCCCCCTCCAGTGGATCAATAAAGTACCTATCTATCTATCTATCTATCTATCTATCTATCTATCTATCTATCTATCTATCTCTGTCTGTCTGTCTGTCTGTCTGTCTGTCTGTCTGTCTGTCTGTCTATCTATCTGTCTGTCTGTCTGTCTGTCTGTCTGTCTGTCTGTCTATCTATCTATCTACCAGGAAAAACATGTGAATATACACACACATACACATACCGGTAACTGACAAAATAAAGGAAACACTTGAGTAAACGAGCCATCCAAAGAGAGATGGCTAAGAGAAAGGCGTCTGGACTTACAACATCCACTTACAACATCCATTGTTCTGGACTTACAACATCCACTTACAACATCCATTGTTCTGGACTTACAACATCCACTTACAACATCCATTGTTCTGGACTTACAACATCCACTTACAACATCCATTGTTCTGGACTTACAACATCCACTTACAACATCCATTGTTCTGGACTTACAACATCCATTGTTCTGGACTTACAACATCCACTTACAACATCCAATGTTGTTGTTTTTCTATAGAAAAAAGTGTGATTTTGAGAGCGATAACCTGAAGAAATATGGAAAAAGGAAACGTAGAAAACAGAGAAAACTGATTTTGGGAAAACAATTTAATGCAATCAGTAAACAATTGTATCTGGCACTGTGTGTGTGTGTGTGTGTGTGTGTGTGTGTGTGTGTGTGTGTGTGTGTGTGTGTGTGTGTGTGTGTGTGTGTGTGTGTGTGTGTGTGTGTGTGTGTGTGTGTGTGTGTGTGTGTGTGTGTGTGTGTGTGTGTGTGTGTGTGTGTGTGTGTGTGTTTGTGTGTGTGTGTGTCTCAGTCACAAGATCTCAAGCCTTTTTTTATTTATTTTTTTATTTCACCTTTATTTAACCAGGTAGGTTTTATTTCACCTTTATTTAACCAGGTAGGCCAGTTGAGAACTAGTTCTCATTTACAACTGTGACCTGGCCAAGACAAAGCAAAGCAGTGCGACAAAAAACAACACAGAGTTACACATGAGAATAAACAAACGTACAGTCAATAACACAATAGAGAATCTATGTACAATGTGTGCAAATGTAGTAAGTAACTCAATTGAACATGTATGGGAGATTATACAAAACACCAGGCTGGGCCACTCAAGGACATTCAGAGACTCCTGCATTGTCTTGGCTGTGGAAGGTGAACCTTCGTCCCAGTCTGAGGTCCTGAGCGCTCCGTAGCAGGTTTTCATCAAGGATCTCTCTGTACTTTGCTCCGTTCTTTCCCTCAATCCTGACTAGTCTCCCAGTCCCTGCAACTGAAAAACATCCCTACAGCATGATGCTGCCACCACCATGCTTCACCGTAGGGATGGTGCCAGGTTTCCTCCAGACTTGATGCTTGGCATTCAGGCCAAAGAGTTCAATGCTGGTTTCACCAAACCAGAGAATCTTGTTTCTGGTCTGAGAGTCTTTAGGTGTCTTTTGGCAAACTTCATGCGGGCTGTCGTGTCTTTTACTGAGGAGTGGCTTCCGTCTGGCCACTCTACCATAAAGGCCTGATTGGTGGAGTGCTGCAGAGCTGGTTGTCCTTCTGGAAGTTTCTCCCATCTCCACAGAGGAACTCTGGAGCTCTGTCAGAGTGAGCATCGGGTCCTTGATCACCACCCTGACCAAGGCCCTTCTCCCCCAATTGCTCAGTTTGGCTGGACGGCCAGCTCTAGGAAGAGTCTTTGTGGTTCCAACTTCTTCCATTTAAGAATGATGCAGGCCACTGTATTCTTGGGGACCTTCAATGCTGCAGACTTTTTTTGGTACCCTTCCCCAGATCTGTATCTCGACAAAATCCTGTCTCGGAGCTCTATGGCCAATTCTCATGGGAAAACATCCTTAAAGAGAGACAGAGACTACTTCTGATGAGACAATGCTGGCATTGACATGCTACACTCCTGGCTCGTGTCACACCTAATCCCTCTCTTTCTCTCTGCCATGTCCCTCCTCCCACTCAACTTTCATCCTGCCCATGTTCAGTCACAGCACCAAGACAGACACCACTCCTCTCCCTCCATCCATCCATCCATCCATGACCAGATGGCTGGTGCAGATCTGTCAGCCAGGAGACAGAGACAGGCTCTCTGCTCTGTTCTCTTTGAGGCTCCACACCCTGCTGACATAAATCATTCAGGGAGGGATGGGGGTGTGGAGGGATGGAGAGATGGAGGGACGGAGGGATGGAGGGATGGGGGTGTGGAGGGATGGAGGGATGGAGGGATGGGGGTGTGGAGGGATGGAGGGACGGAGGGAAGGAGGGATGGAGAGATGGAGGGATGGAGGGATGGAGGGATGGGGGGTGTGGAGGGATGGAGGGATGGGGGTGTGGAGGGATGGAGAGATGGAGGGATGGATGGAGGGATGGAGAGATGGAGGGATGGAGAGATGGAGGGATGGATGGAGGGATGGAAAGATGGAGGGATGGAGGGTTGGAGGGATGGAGGGATGGAGAGATGGATGGATGGAGGGATGGAAAGATGGAGGGATGGAGAGATGGAGGGTTGGAGGGATGGAGGGATGGAGAGATGGAGGGATGGATGGATGGAGGGATGGAGAGATGGAGAGATGGAGGGATGGAGGGATGGAGAGATGGAGGGATGGAGAGATGGAGAGATGGAGGGATGGAGGGATGGAGAGATGGAGGGATGGAGGGATGGGCCGTTTAATGGTGTTTCTGACACAAACATCAAGGGGGTGAGGGGGGTGTAGGGGCAATGAGGTGGGAGAGAGAGAGAGAAATGCAAACCGCTTGTTCCTGATCATTACTTCTTCTTTCCTTAGAGGTCAGAGTTCATTGGAGGTTGGCATTACCATTGGGCTGACATTAACATAGCATCCAGACAGGCAGGATAATCCTGGGCTAGCAGTAGGCTAGTGAGTACAAGGCTCCTCTAATGATAGCTAATGCTAACCACTAGTGTGAGCTGGAGTTATCTAATTGAGGGAGCGCAGCAGAGGTCTCCCTAGGGGATAGCGGGAAGAGAGGAGGGCAGAGGGCAGAGAGGTGGAGAGAAAAGGAGGGCATGAGAGGTGGAGACAAAGGGAGGGTAGGAGAGGTGAAGAGAAAAGGAGGCGAGGCAAAGAGAGAGGAGAGATGGATGGAGACCGTGTTAATACTGAAGACAGCCAGGCTATCTAATCAATGGAGCAGAGAGTGGCCCCTGAGTGGTACATGAGACCCAGGGCCCTATGAGGAGGGTTCATGCAGAGGGAACAGGTCTATTTAAATTGGCCCATTTGCAGTGAGGACATGTCTGGAGGAGCGACTGTGGCTGTTTTATAGTTACCACCACAAACCACAGGAAGTCAAGGTGTCACAATGCCTTCCTGTCTGTGTGTGTCTGTGTGTGTGTCTGTGTGTGTGTCTGTGTGTGCTTGTGCTTGTGTGTGTGTGTGTGTGTGTGTGTCTGTGTGTGTGTGTGTCTGTGTGTGTGTCTGTGTGTGTGTCTGTGTGTGTGTCTGTGTGTGTGTGTGTGTGTGTGTGTGTGTGTGTGTGTGTGTGTCTGTGTGTGTGTCTGTGTGTGTGTCTGTGTGTGTCTGTGTGTGTGTCTGTGTGTGTGTCTGTGTGTGTGTGTGTGTGTGTGTGTGTGTGTGTCTGTGTGTGTGTCTGTGTCTGTGTCTGTGTGTGTGTGTGTGTGTGTGTGTGTGTGTGTGTGTGTGTGTGTGTGTGTCTGTGTGTGTGTCTGTGTGTGTGTCTGTGTGTGTCTGTGTGTGTGTCTGTGTGTGTGTCTGTGTGTCTGTGTGTGTGTGTCTGTGTGTGTGTCTGTGTGTGTGTCTGTGTGTGTGTCTGTGTGTGTGTCTGTGTGTGTGTGTCTGTGTGTGTGTCTGTGTGTGTCTGTGTGTGTGTGTGTGTCTGTGTGTGTGTCTGTGTGTGTGTGTCTGTGTGTGTGTCTGTGTGTGTGTGTGTATGTGTGTCTGTGTGTGTGTCTGTGTGTGTCTGTGTGCGTGTCTGTGTGTGTGTGTCCGTGTGTGTGTCTGTGTGTGTGTCTGTGTGTGTGTGTGTCTGTGTGTGTGTCTGTGTGTGTGTGTCTGTGTGTGTGTCTGTGTGTGTGTGTGTGTGTGTGTGTGTGTCTGTGTGTGTGTCTGTGTGTGTGTCTGTGTGTGTGTGTGTGTGTGTGTGTGTCTGTGTGTGTGTGTGTGTGTGTGTCTGTGTGTGTATCTGTGTGTGTGTGTGTGTGTCTGTGTGTGTGTGTGTGTGTGTGTCTGTGTGTGTGTCTGTGTGTGTGTCTGTGTGTGTGTGTGGCTGTGTGTGTGTCTGTGTGTGTGTGTGTGTCTGTGTGTGTGTGTCTGTGTGTGTGTCTGTGTGTGTGTCTGTGTGTGTGTGTGTCTGTGTGTGTGTGTGTGTGTGTGTGTCTGTGTGTGTGTCTGTGTGTGTGTGTGTGTGTCTGTGTGTCTGTGTGTGTCTGTGTGTGTGTGTGTCTGTGTGTGTGTGTGTGTGTCTGTGTGTGTGTCTGTGTGTGTGTGTGTGTGTCTGTGTGTGTGTGTGTGTGTCTGTGTGTCTGTGTGTGTCTGTGTGTGTGTGTGTGTGTGTGTGTGTGTGTGTGTGTGTGTGTGTGTGTCTGTGTGTGTGTGTGTCTGTGTGTGTGTCTGTGCTTGTGTGTGTGTGTGTGTGTGTGTGTGTGTGTGTGTGTGTGTCTGTGTGTGTGTCTGTGTGTGTCTGTGTGTGTGTCTGTGTGTGTTGTAATGAGGGAGATGGAGAACAACAATCCCCTCTTTTAATGGTCCTAATTTCACCCTATTCTCTGTGATTGAAGGACGGACAGACTAGAGAGACAGAGGTCATTTAAATCATTACGCTCCAACATGTTATTTGCTCATATACTCTGTGAGCCCATCGCAATGCACTATGAACTTATTTTCATGATTGAGGATGTACACTTTTTTCAGGAGAATGCTTGGGGAAGTTTTGATAACTTGTTGCACAGAAGCAATGGGAACACGTATCTTTCGAACACTATGTGTGGTGTAAAGCCATGAAGCTACATGGTAAGGAAATGTATAGAGAGGAGAATGTACTGTATGTGCTGTTATAAACTATGTCTGTTCTCCTCTATTTCAACTTAATAGAAAAACTGGCTTCTCTCTC
>CM042378.1:429396-519396 GCA_023634145.1 Thymallus thymallus | reverse complement strand
CCCTCTCTCCAGTTGTCCCCCTCTCTCCAGTTGTCCCTCACTCTCCAGTTGTCCCCTTCTCTCCAGTTGTCCCCTTCTCTCCAGTTGTCCTCTTCTCTCCAGTTGCCCCACCAGTCTCCAGTTGTCCCCTCGCCTCCAGTTGTCCCCTCCTCTCCAGTTGTCCTCCTCTCTCCAGTTGTCCCCCTCTCCATCCCCTCTCCGAGAAAAATATATAGGGGAGAGACATGGTTTTAGTGTGTAACAGAGTCTCTCAACTCTCCACTGGGCTGAGGTGATAGATCCAATGGCAGAGCTATTGATTATCTTTAGCCAGACAGCTATACCATGATAATGATGAGGATAATGATGAGCATAATGATGAGGATAATGATAATGATAGTGATGATGATTGTGATGGTGATGGTGATGATGATGATGGTGATGATGATGGTGATGATGATGATGTGATGATGATGGTGATGGTGATGATGTGATGATGTGATGATGATGATGATGGTGATGATGATGATGATGGTGATGATGGTGAAGATGATGGTGAAGATGATGGTGAAGATGATGTGATGATGATGATGATGATGGTGATGATGATGGTGATGGTGATGGTGAAGATGATGGTGATGATGGTGATGGTGAAGATGGTGATGGTGATGGTGATGATGATGATGATGATGTGATGATGATGGTGAAGATGATGGTGATGATGGTGGTGATGATGATGGTGATGATGATGGTGATGATGATGGTGATGATGATGATGGTGATGGTGCAGATGATGGTGATAATAATGGTGATGGTGATGGTGATGGTGAAGATGATGGTGATGATGATGGTGATGGTGAAGATGATGGTCCTAGAACTATGCTGAAGAGGCATCTGTGTTGCCTAGTGACACAGACACACAGGGAAAACTGAATGTATAATACAACTGTGAAAAGTATTTGTTAAAACATTGTAAGGAGGACATTCTTACAGTACACAAACTGCTAGTGTAATTACCGCAAGGAATTAATATGTAAATGAGAGTATGTGCCAGAGAATATTTCCAAAACCTTACAGACATTGTGATAATGAGGTAACTCTTGTTCTTAAACTGCTTCAGTACTGGAAGTTAGAGGGCTGTGCTGTGGGTGGCTGATATAACCTTTGACCCTGTTTGTTTCTTGGTGAATTTAGAAGTCTCACTGTGTCTTTGTGCCTGTATAACAGAGTAGGAGGTGCTATCGTTACAGAGGCAAACAACAGGGGTTTTCGTCCATGTAGAGATTCTGGCTTGACGTTGTGTCTCAGACTATCCATATTATGTTTCACCTTTTACTGTGCGGAAGAGAAATTCCGATATGTTTTTCCAATGTAAACATTCAATTCACTATTATTCAGCTTCTGCAGAGCAGGGAATATTGTTATATATTTTGTGTGTGAGTGGATATTCTCTATGTGTCTTTGAGAGAGAGTGTGTATCCACAGACCTCCTCTAATTAAAGTCCAACTAGTTCACTGACAGAGACAGACTCAGGAATCGATCTCTGCTGACTCAGGAATCGATCTCTGCTGACTCAGGAATCGATCTCTGCATGCTGAATGTTCTTCTAGTTCACTGACAGAGACAGACTCAGGAATCGATCTCTGCTGACTCAGGAATCGATCTCTGCATGCTGAATGTTCTTCTAGTTCACTGACAGAGACAGACTCAGGAATCGATCTCTGCTGACTCAGGAATTGATCTCTGCTGACTCAGGAATCAATCTCTGCGTGCTAAACGCTCTTCTAGTACACTGACAGAGACAGACTCAGGAATCGATCTCTGCTGACTCAGGAATCAATCTCTGCGTGCTAAACGCTCTTCTAGTACACTGACAGAGACAGACTCAGGAATTGATCTCTGCAAGCTGAACACTCTTCCACCCCTCTCTCTTCCCTCTTTCATTCCACCGGAAATTGAGTGATAAAAGGTTGGTTTATTCCCTCCTTTTCCTCTTCTCCGGCCTCTGCACTGTTGTCCTAGAAAGCCCTGCAGTAAATCTAGATCTCTGACACACACAAACACAAACACACTACTCTGATTTAAACAGCTCTAATATGTGGGGCGTGAATCTTTTACAGCATGTTCAATATCACACCGCAGGGCCCAACAACATAGACATCAACCCTAATGATGGAGAGAGGAACAGAGACAGAGATAGAGATGGGGGGGGTGAGGGATGATGGAAGGATGGAACAGAAACATACACATACTCAGTTAACCTGTTACTCTCCTTGTCCCTGTTAACAGTGTGGATCTTCCTGCAGCCCTGTAAGACACATACCCATCCGCCCTCAATAGTGTGCTCTATACTCCCTACACGCAAATAACACCCCCTATACGCAAATAACACCCCCCATATGCAAATAACACCCCTACACGCAAATAACACCCCCTACATGCAAATAACACCCCTACACACAAATAACACCCCCTACACGCAAATAACACCCCTACAAGCAAATAATACCCCCTACATGCAAATAACACCCTCTACACACAAATAACACCCCCTACACGCAAACAACACCCCCTACATGCAAATAACGCCCCCTACACGCAAATAACACCCCCTACACGCAAATAACACCCCCTACACGCAAATAACACCCCCTACATGCAAATAACACCCCCTACACACAAATAACACCCCCTACACGCAAACAACACCCCCTACACGCAAATAACACCCCCTACACGCAAATAACGCCCCCTACACGCAAATAACACCCCCTACACACAAATAACACCCCCTACACGCAAATAACACCCCCTACACACAAATAACACCCCCTACATGCAAATAACACCCACTACACGCAAATAACACCCCCTACACGCAAATAACACCCCCTACACGCAAATAACACCCCCTACACGCAAATAACGCCCCCTACACGCAAATAACACCCCCTACACGCAGTTACTGGAAAGAATGATAATGAATTATTAAAAGACGCACGAAACACACATTCACACACAAACACACACACACACACACACACACACACATACACACACACACTCACACACACACACACACATACACACACACACACACACACACAAACACACACACACACACACACACACACACACACACACATACACACACACACTCACACACACACACACACATACACACACACACACACACACACACATACACACACACACTCACACACACACACACACACACACTCACACACACACACACACACACACACACTCACTAGAGGGAACAGAATGTGAGTACATCACCCTATATCAGACAGTTAGGCCTATTTCTCTAGACAGACAGATTGGAGATATGTGCTAATATTTGACAGGTTATCTATTGATCTATGAGAGTGTTTATTGAGGCGCTTCAGATTAAGTGCAGAGCCTCCGGACACAGTGGCACTGAACAGAATGGGATTAGCGTCAGCACTAGGCTAGTTTAAACTGCTGCTTCTGGATCCGTGTGCTTCTGTGTTTGGCTACTACGTTTGGATAGGTCTGTTATCTAGTCATTTTCTCCATTCAGTGTTAGTGTTATAGCTAGGTCTCTTTAGGTGTCTCCAGTAATGAATTATGCCAAGAAATGACATAGAGGTTTTCATAGTGTATTGCTTGCCGTAAACATGTGGATCATTACCATTACAGGCTCAATTAGACATAGAGGTTTATATGGTCAAGGGAATTAATTCCAAAACAGACTAACAACTCTAGGAGGCAGATATGGTAGAAATTCAGGATGGTTGGCCAATTGGAGACAGGTTCTAGACACTATGGAATCGCATCATGTTGACAATGATCCATGGTGAGATTAACTCTCACTCCCACCTCTTCTCTCTCTCTCTTTCTCTCTCTTTCTACACTCCCTTGACAAAGTTGGGGTTCTACTCTTTAAATACAGTGTCTTCAGAAAGTATTCATACCCCTTGACTTGTTCCACATTTTGTTGTGTTACATTAGATTTTTTTTGTCACCCATCGACACACATTACCCCAAAATCATGTTTTTAGAAATGTTAGCAAATTTATTGAAAATGAAATACAGAAATACAGTATGTAATTTACATAAGTATTCAAGCCTCTGAGACAATACATGTTAGAATCACCTTTGGCAGTGATTACAGCTGTGAGTGTTTCTGGGTGATTCTCTAAGAGCTTTGCACACCTGGATTGTACAATATTTATCCATTATTCTTTTCAAAAATGTTCAAGCTCTGTCGAATTGGTTCTTGATCTTTGCTAGACAACCTTTTTCAGGTCTTGCTATAGATTTTCAAGTAGATTTAAGTCAAACTGTAACTTGGCCTCTGCTTAGCTCCATTCTGTTTCTTTTTTATTCTGAAACCTCCCGAGTCCTTAACGATTACAAGCATACCCATAACATGATGCAGCCACCACTATGCTTGAAAATATGCAGAGTGGTACTCAGTATTGTCTTGTATTGGATTTGCCCCAAACATAACACTTTGTATTCAGGAAAAAAAGTTAATTGCTTTGCTACATTTAAAAAATATTACTTTAGTGCCTTGTTGCAAACAGGATGCAAGTTTTGGAATATTTTATTCTGTACAGGCTTCCTTCTTTTCACTCTGTCAATTAGGTTAGTATTGTGGAGTAACTACAATATTATTCTTTTCTCCTATCACAGCCATTAAACTCTGTTTTAGCCTCCCCAATAGCCTCATGGTGAAACCCCTGAGCGGTTTCCTTCCTCTCCGTCAACTGAGTTAGGAAGGACGCCTGTATCTTTGTAGTGACTGGGTGTATTGATACACCGTCTACCAATAGTTGCCCTTCTTTGCAAGGCATTGGAAAACCTCCCTGGTCTTTGTGGTTGAATCTGTATTTGAAATTCACTGCTAGACTGAGGGACCTTACAGATAATTGTATGTTGGGTACAGAGATGAGGTAGTCATTCACAAATCATGTTAAAAACACTATTATTGAACACAGAGTGAATCCATGTGTTAAGCACATTTCACACCCATACAAACACACATAAACAAACACACCCATACAAACACACATAAACAAACACACCCATACAAACACACATAAACAAACACACCCATACAAACACACATAAACAAACACACCCATACAAACACACATAAACAAACACACCCATACAAACACACATAAACAAACACACCCATTCAAACACACATAAACAAACACACCCATACAAACACACATAAACAAACACACCCATACAAACACACATAAACAAACACACCCATACGCACACACATAAACAAGCACACCCATACAAACACACATAAACAAACACACCCATACAAACACACATAAACAAACACACCCATACAAACACACATAAACAAACACACCCATACAAACACACATAAACAAACACACCCATACAAACACACATAAACATACGCGTGGGTCGTGACAAAATCTCATATCAGCTCCAGATGGTTCCAATCAGAGAGCATGCATGCAATATTCATGAGTAAAAAGATGTGGGGAGTAGATGTTAGGAGATGTGGGGAGTAGATGTTAGGAGATGTGGGGAGTAGATGTTAGGAGATGTGGGGAGTAGATGTTAGGAGATGTGGGGAGTAGATGTTAGGAGACATGGGGAGTAGATGTTAGGAGATGTGGGGAGTAGATGTTAGGAGATGTGGGGAGTAGATGTTAGGAGATGTGGGGAGTAGATGTTAGGAGATGTGGGGAGTAGATGTTAGGAGATGTGGGGAGTAGATGTTAGGAGACGTGGGGAGTAGATGTTAGGAGATGTGGGGAGTAGATGTTAGGAGACGTGGGGAGTAGATGTTAGGAGACGTGGGGAGTAGATGTTAGGAGACGTGGGGAGTAGATGTTAGGAGACGTGGGGAGTAGATGTTAGGAGACGTGGGGAGTAGATGTTAGGAGATGTGGGGAGTAGATGTTAGGAGTGAGAGGAAATAGAGATTGTGATTGATCTTTTTATCCTTGTGGTTCCCCCTTTTAAGTCTCTCTCTCTCACTCACTTACACATGCAGAGAGCTGTAACACAACACTGCAATCTGCGATATATATTCACACACACATTATTATAGATACAGACACCCATTGATACCCATGGACACACACACAGACACCCATTGATACCCATGGACACACACACAGACACCCATTGATACCCATGGACACACACACAGACACCCATCTGTCTGTCTCTCTCTCTCTCTCTCTCTCTCTCTCTCTCTCACTCTCTCTCTCTCTCTCTCTCTCTCTCTCTCTCTGTCTCTCTCTCTCTCTCTCTGTCTCTCTCTCTCTCTCTCTCTCTCTCTCTCTCTCTCTGTCTCTCTGTCTCTCCCTCTCTCTCCCTCTCTCCCTCTCTCCCCCTCTCTCTCTCTCTCTCTCTCTCTCTCTCTCTCTCAGAGTTAGGGGACAGAAGGAGGGAAGGCGGCCCTTCTCTGTTCATTACCCTGGAGTTGGATTTAACACTGAAGGGAGATTGGCTGACCAGCATCACAATACTGACCTGGTCTGGTTCAAAGGTGTAGTGGGAAACAGGTTTAGTGTTAAGGCTATTTAGACATAACACTATTAAGACATGACAAATACCTGCCGTCTCAAAAACGTTACAAAGAAATAATCTTCTGATCCTCTTATTCCTAATAGCTCAGATGTCAGACCTGCCATCGCTTTGTGCTCAGTGTGTGTGTGTGTGTGTGTGTGTGTGTGTGTGTGTGTGTGTGTGTGTGTGTGTGTGTGTGTTGCTCAGTGTCTTTGTGTCTGTGTGTTTAGGCTGTTCCCAGCACTGTTTGTTATTCTGTGTCCCGTGTAGCTCAGATGGTAGAGTATGGTGTGTGCAACGCCTGGGTTGTGGGTTCAATTCCCATGGGGGACCAGTATAAAAAATGTAAGCACTAACCAACTGTAAGTTGCTCTAGATATGAGCGTCTGAATGTCCTGGCCTTAGTGTTGACTCAGGAACAGAGAAATAAACCTAGAGAGACTGCTGTCCTTCTGGACATCTTTGTGAAGGGCACCATCGGACCAGAGTGAGGCTTCAGGGGTTGCCATGGAAACCCACTATGGTCATTCACCAATCACCATTAGTCAGACACTTTCAGGATTGATGTACCATTTAGAGGTTAGTTCCAGACAGTACTGCCTTCATGGGAATCTCTGTGTGTGTGTCAGCTCCATGCTTCAATAGGATGGGAACGGCAGGGTGAGTAAGGTGTTGTCTCTCTCTTTCTCTGTATTTTTATCACACACTCTGACACACACACACATAAATACACAATTTCCCACTAAAACACACATCCACACAGTCCCAGGCTCTCCCACACTGGGCTTTCACTACCTCATTATTTGCCAGTGGAAGTGGAGTTCAGTGGTTCATCCCCAGTTCATGACTGTCTCTGTGTGACTCCCCATGGTCTCTACAGTGTGTGTGTGTGTGTGTGTGTGTGTGTGTGTGTGTGTGTGTGTGTGTGTGTGTGTGTGTGTGTGTGTGTGTGTGTGTGTGTGTGTGTGTGTGTGTGTGTGTGTGTGTGTGTGTGTGTGTGTGTGTGTGTGTGTGTGTGTGTGTGTGTGTGTGTGTGTGTGTGTGTGTGTGTGTGTGTGTGTGTGTGTGTGTGTGTGTGTGTAGCAGGAGTAGGCCCATCATAGACAACAGCCTTCCTCTCTGTCCCTGAGTGCCATACTTCCAGCAACAGCCCTGTAGATTACAGTAGCTGGCGTCACGGTGTAACAACACATTATGTTTACTACAACTGGGAGAGTTCAATCTGGGACTTCCTGGAAACAGTAGGTTTCTGTTTAAAAACATTTAGAGGAGAGTGGGGTAAGTGTGTTTTACATTCAGCATCACTTCAAGGGAAATATAGTATTCTTTCTAACAAACATATCTACATATATTTCAGGATCTTGTGTATCACTGGAAATAATCACAATTCATGTAAGCATTACAGTTTTGAAAACATTTCGAAAACACACTGGGGGCCAAAAGTTACTCATTCAAGGGTTTTTCTTTATTTGCATTGTAGAATAAAAGTGAAGACATCAAAACTATGACATAACACATATGGAATCATGTAGTAACCAGAAAAGTGTTAAACAAATCAAAATATATTTAATATTTGAGATTCTTCAAATAGCCACCCTTTGCCTTGATGACAGTTTTGCACCAATTTCTTCGTCAAGCAGCTACGAAAAAACACAGGGCAGGTGCAAAATGCCAGAACGAAAATACACAAAAGACAGATACACGATACATGATACATAGAGCGGCAGTATGAAAAAGTATGAAAATACAAGAAGTCTGGAGGGCAATAAAGATATAAGGTGTTAGGTGAAAAAAAATGATACAAATATTGCAAGTTGATTTAGATAAATAAGAAGTATTTGCATGGTTAACTATACTATAGTCGGCACAAGAACTGTTCATCGGGAGCTTCATGAAATGGGTTTGCATGGCCGAGCTAAGATCACCATACGCAACGCCAAGTATCAATTGGAGTTGTGTAAAGCTCGCCACCATTGGACTCTGGAGCAATGGAAACGCATTCTCTGGAGTGATGAATCACGCTTCACCATCTTGCAGTCTGACAGGCAAATCATGGGTTTGGCGGATGCCAGGAGAACGCTACCTGCCCCAACGCACAACAGTAAAGTTTGGTGGAGGAGGAATAATGGTCTGTTTTGGTTCAGTGAAGGGAAATCTTAATGCTACAACATTCTAGACGATTCTGTGCTTCCAACTTTGTGGCAAGAGGGAAAGCCCTTTCCTGTTTCAGCGTGACAATGCCCCCGTGCACAAAACGAGATCCATACAGAAATGGTTTGTTGAGATCAGTGTGGAAGAACTTGACTGGCCTGAAAAGAACACTGGATTGGCTTGCACTGACCCTGGATAAGTGAGAGAAACATGATAAATGTCGACAGACCTATTTATGTTTGCAGATGAAGACTCTCAGAGTCATCCAGTCCTCTTCCCTGTATGCCCTAATGACGCACATCTGACAGATCAGTTAAATTATGCTTAGTTTAGAGAGTGTGAGAGAGAGAGTGAGAAAACGAACGAGCAAGAGAAGGAGAGAGGGAGGGAGAGAAGGAGAGAGGGAGGGAGAGAAGGAGAGAGGGAGGGAGAGAAGGAGGGAGGGAGAGAAGGAGAGAGGGAGGGAGAGAAGGAGTGAGGGAGGGAGGGAGAGAAGGAGAGAGGGAGGGAGAGAAGGAGAGACGGAGGGAGAGAAGGAGTGAGGGAGGGAGAGAATGAGAGAGGGAGGGAGTTTTGCGTCAGTGGTGCTTTTCAAACACTGATAAAATGTCACTAACTAAAAATGGTGAAGCCTCATCATTGTCATCATGGTCGTTCAGAGGGAAATGTTGCGTGTGTCACATGGTCTCCTTTCTCAGGGTAGAGGGTTTAATGTTGGTTTAAACCAGGCTGTTCTGCAGAGGGTTTAATGTTGGTTTAAACCAGGCTGTTCTGCAGAGGGTTTAATGTTGGTTTAAACCAGGCTGTTCTGCAGAAGGTTTAATGTTGGTTTAAACCAGGCTGTTCTGCAGAGGGTTTAATGTTGGTTTAAACCAGGCTGTTCTGCAGAGGGTTTAATGTTGGTTTAAACCAGGCTGTTCTGCAGAGGGTTTAATGTTGGTTTAAACCAGGCTGTTCTGCAGAGGGTTTAATGTTGGTTTAAACCAGGCTGTTCTGCAGAAGGTTTAATGTTGGTTTAAACCAGGCTGTTCTGCAGAGGGTTTAATGTTGGTTTAAACCAGGCTGTTCTGCAGAGGGTTTAATGTTGGTTTAAACCAGGCTGTTCTGCAGAGGGTTTAATGTTGGTTTAAACCAGGCTGTTCTGCAGAGGGTTTAATGTTGGTTTAAACCAGGCTGTTCTGCAGAGGGTTTAATGTTGGTTTAAACCAGGCTGTTCTGCAGAAGGTTTAATGTTGGTTTAAACCAGGCTGTTCTGCAGAGGGTTTAATGTTGGTTTAAACCAGGCTGTTCTGCAGAGGGTTTAATGTTGGTTTAAACCAGGCTGTATGGAGCTAGAGTAGGTGTTCTACTGAGATGTCTTATTTAAGATACATGGTGCCTGGGTTGGATGATCTGTTCCTCTCTGATACTGCCTGGGTTGGATGATCTGTTCCTCTCTGATACTGCCTGGGTTGGATGATCAGCTACTTTCTATAAAACATATTTTATATACCTTACACTTCCCAGGTACTCACTGTGCAAGTTTTACATAAAGCAAGATAAATGTTCCAATAATCAAACACACTGTCAAACTCACACAATCAAATGTGCATGTGTGTCTGTAGGGACCTACAGTCAGTGTTGCGGTGTTAATATAGCCAAATGAAATCAAATCTTATTGGTCACATACATATGGTTAGCAGATGTTATTGTGAGTGTAGTGAAATGCTTGTGCTTCTAGCTCCGACAGTTCAATAATGTCTAACAGTTTCACAACATATAACACACATAAATCTAAGTAAGAAAGGATTGAGAATATATACATCTGTCAGGGCGGCATTGGACTAAGATCCAGTGGAATAGTAATCTTTAAAGTATACAATAAACACATAAGAGATTGGTGATGCAGTATGTAAACACTATTAGGTGACTAAGATACTGAGAATAGTATAGTGTACAGTTAGACATATGAGATGAGTAGTGCAACATACAGAAACATTATTAAAGTGACTAGCGTTTCATTCCTTAAGTGGCCGGTGATTTCTAATCTCAAATAAAATCAAATGTTATTGTTCACATACACATGTTTAGCAGATGTTAATGCAGGTGCAGCGAAGTGCTTGTGCTTCTAGTTCTAGTGCAGTAATATCTAACAGCAGGAATGAATTAGGCCTTTATACATAAGGACTAGCAGCATGGACTAAGATACAGTAGAAGAGTACTGAATACAGTATATACATAAGGACTAGCAGCATGGACTAAGATACAGTAGAAGAGTACTGAATACAGTATATACATAAGGACTAGCGGCATGGACTAAGATACAGTAGAAGAGTACTGAATACAGTATATACATAAGGACTAGCGGCATGGACTAAGATACAGTAGAAGAGTACTGAATACAGTATATACATAAGGACTACTAGCATGGACTAAGATACAGTAGAAGAGTACTGAATACAGTATATACATAAGGACTAGCAGCCTGGACTAAGATACAGTAGAAGAGTATTGAATACAGTATATACATAAGGACTAGCAGCATGGACTAAGATACAGTAGAAGAGTACTGAATACAGTATATACATAAGGACTAGCAGCCTGGACTAAGATACAGTAGAAGAGTACTGAATACAGTATATATATAAGGACTAGCAGCATGGACTAAGATACAGTAGAAGAGTACTGAATACAGTATATACATAAGGACTAGCAGCATGGACTAAGATACAGTAGAAGAGTACTGAATACAGTATATACATAAGGACTAGCAGCCTGGACTAAGATACAGTAGAAGAGTACTGAATACAGTATATACATAAGGACTAGCAGCATGGACTAAGATACAGTAGAAGAGTACTGAATACAGTATATACATAAGGACTAGCAGCCTGGACTAAGATACAGTAGAAGAGTACTGAATACAGTATATACATAAGGACTAGCAGCATGGACTAAGATACAGTAGAAGAGTACTGAATACAGTATATACATAAGGACTAGCAGCATGGACTAAGATACAGTAGAAGAGTACTGAATACAGTATATACATAAGGACTAGCAGCCTGGACTAAGATACAGTAGAAGAGTACTGAATACAGTATATACATAAGGACTAGCAGCATGGACTAAGATACAGTAGAAGAGTACTGAATACAGTATATACATAAGGACTAGCGACATGGACTAAGATACAGTAGAAGAGTACTGAATACAGTATATATAAGGACTAGCGACATGGACTAAGATACAGTAGAAGAGTACTGAATACAGTATATACATAAGGACTAGCGACATGGACTAAGATACAGTAGAAGAGTACTGAATACAGTATATACATAAGGACTAGCGACATGGACTAAGATACAGTAGAAGAGTACTGAATACAGTATATATATAAGGACTAGCAGCATGGACTAAGATACAGTAGAAGAGTACTGAATACAGTATATACATAAGGACTAGCAGCATGGACTAAGATACAGTAGAAGAGTACTGAATACAGTATATACATAAGGACTAGCAGCATGGACTAAGATACAGTAGAAGAGTACTGAATACAGTATATACATAAGGACTAGCAGCCTGGACTAAGATACAGTAGAAGAGTACTGAATACAGTATATACATAAGGACTAGCAGCATGGACTAAGATACAGTAGAAGAGTACTGAATACAGTATATACATAAGGACTAGCAGCATGGACTAAGATACAGTAGAAGAGTACTGAATACAGTATATACATAAGGACTAGCAGCCTGGACTAAGATACAGTAGAAGAGTACTGAATACAGTATATACATAAGGACTAGCAGCATGGACTAAGATACAGTAGAAGAGTACTGAATACAGTATATACATAAGGACTAGCGACATGGACTAAGATACAGTAGAAGAGTACTGAATACAGTATATATAAGGACTAGCGACATGGACTAAGATACAGTAGAAGAGTACTGAATACAGTATATACATAAGGACTAGCGACATGGACTAAGATACAGTAGAAGAGTACTGAATACAGTATATACATAAGGACTAGCGACATGGACTAAGATACAGTAGAAGAGTACTGAATACAGTATATACATAAGGACTAGCAGCCTGGACTAAGATACATTAGAAGAGTACTGAATACAGTATATACATAAGGACTAGCGACATGGACTAAGATACAGTAGAAGAGTATTGAATACAGTATATACATAAGGACTAGCAGCCTGGACTAAGATACAGTAGAAGAGTACTGAATACAGTAAATACATAAGGACTAGCAGCATGGACTAAGATACAGTAGAAGAGTACTGAATACAGTAAATACATAAGGACTAGCAGCATGGACTAAGATACAGTAGAAGAGTACTGAATACAGTAAATACATAAGGACTAGCAGCATGGACTAAGATACAGTAGAAGAGTACAGAATACACTATATACATATGGGATGAGTGATGCCAGATATGTAAATATTATTAACATTATTAAAGTGGCTATTGTTCCATACCTTAAAGTGACCAGTGATTTCTAGTCTGTGTCTCTAGGCAGCAGCCTCTAATGTGCTAGTGATGACTGGTTAACTGTCTGAGTTTTTCAGTCTCTCGGTCCCAGCTTTGATGCACCTGTACTGACCTCTCCTTCTGGATGACAGCAGGGTGAACAGGAAGTGACTCGGGTGGTTGATGTCCTTGATGATATTTTTGTCCTTCCTGTGACATCGGGTGCTGTAGGTGTCCTGGAGGACAGGTAGTTCGCCCCCGGTAATATGTTGGGCAGACCGCACCACCCTCTGGAGAGCCTTGCGGTTGTGGGAGGTGCAGTTGCCGTACCAGGCAGTGATACAGCCCGACAGGATGCTTTCAATTGTGCATCTGTAAAAGTTTGTGAGGGTTTTAGGTGATAAGCCAAATTTCTTTAGCCTCCTGAGGTTGAAGAGGCTCTGTTGCACCTTCTTCACCTGAAATGTGGACCATTACAGTTTGTCAGTGATGTGTACGCCAAGGAACTTTTTCCACCTTCTCCACTGCGGTCCCATCGATGTGGATAGGGGGGTGCACCTTCTGCTGTTTCCTGAAGTCCACCATCATCTCCTTTGTTTTTTTTATGTTGAGTGAGAGGTTATTTTCCTGGCACCACACTCCCAGAGCCCTCACCTCCTCCCTGTAGGCTGCCTCGTCATTGTTGGTAATCAAGCCTACTACTGTTGTGTCATCTGCAAACTTGATGATTGAGTTGGAGGCGTGCTTGGCGACGCAGTCATGTGTGAACAGGAAGTACAGGAGTGGGCTGAGCACGCACCCTTGTGGGGCCCCAGTGTTGAGGATCAGCGAAGTGGAGGTGATGTTTCCTACCTTCACCACCTGGGGGCAGCCCGTCAGGAAGTCCAGGACCCAGTTGCACAGGGTGGGGTTCAGACCAAGGGCCTCAAGCTTAATGATGGGCTTGGATGGTACTATGGTGTTGAATGCTGAGCTATAGTCAATAAACAGCATTCTTACATAGGTATTCCTCTTGTCCAGATGGGATAGGGCAGTGTGCATTTCGATGGCGATTACATCATCTGTGGATCTATTGGGGCCGTAAGCAAATTGAAGTGGGTCCAGGGTGTAAGGTAGAGGTGATATGATCCTTGACTAGTCTCTCAAAGCACTTCATGATGACAGAGGTGATGCTACGGGGCGACAGTAATTAAGTTCAGTTACCTTTGCTTTCTTGGGTACAGGAACAATGGTGGCCATCTTGAAGCATGTGGGGACAGCAGACTGTGATAGGGAGAGATTGAATATGCTTGTAAACACACCAGCCAGCTGGTCTGCCATGCTCTGAGGACGTGGCTAGGGATGCCGTCTGGGCCGGCAGCCTTGCGAGGGTTAACAGATTTAAATGTTTTCCTCACGTCGGCCACAGAGAAGGAGAGCCCACCGTCCTTGGTAGCGGGCCGCGTCGGTGGCACTGTGTTATCTTCAAAGCGGGCAGAGAATGCGTCTGGTGTCTGTAATCCCTGACACATACGTCTGGTGTCTGTAATCCCTGCCACATACGTCTGGTGTCTGTAATCCCTGCCACATACGTCTGGTGTATGTAATCCCTGCCACATACGTCTGGTGTCTGTAATCCCTGACACATACGTCTGGTGTCTGTAATCCCTGACACATACGTCTGGTGTCTGTAATCCCTGACACATACGTCTGGTGTCTGTAATCCCTGACACATACGTCTGGTGTCTGTAATCCCTGACACATACGTCTGGTGTCTGTAATCCCTGCCACATACGTCTGGTGTCTGTAATCCCTGCCACATACGTCTGGTGTCTGTAATCCCTGCCACATACGTCTGGTGTCTGTAATCCCTGACACATACGTCTGGTGTCTGTAATCCCTGACACATACGTCTGGTGTCTGTAATCCCTGACACATACGTCTGGTGTCTGTAATCCCTGACACATACGTCTGGTGTCTGTAATCCCTGACACATACGTCTGGTGTCTGTAATCCCTGACACATACGTCTGGTGTCTGTAATCCCTGACACATACGTCTGGTGTCTGAGCCGTTGAAATGAGACTCCACTTTATCTCTATATTGATGTTTAGTTTGTATGATTGACTTGCAGAGTGAATAACTACACTGTTTATATTCTTCCATATTCCCAGTCACTCTGCTGTGGTTAAAGGCGGTGGTTCGTGCTTTCAGTTTCGCGCGAATGCTAACATCTATCCAAGGTTATGTTTTAATAGACACAGTGGATACTATACATCTCCTATACATTTCCTTATAAATGCGGTCACAGTGCCCATGACTTAGTTTAGATTATTATTGGAAGCTACCCGGAACATATCCCAGTCCACGTGATCAAAACAACCCTGGAGCTTGGATTCCTGGGTTAGGGTTAGGGTCACAGGTAGCTCAGGAGAAGATGACCTCTGTCTAAACATAGATATGTTTTCTTAAGATTGAAGTTAAGATTGAATGCTGAGATTTTTGTGGCGTTCTCTGTTGCTGTGTGCTTTTGATGTGTTTAAATGCGTGGCAATGGTAGAAGAGGGCGGTCTGAGACGGAATAACAGATCCACAACCTTCCTGATAACACTGACTGCTGTCTGCTTTCTCTTCATGGTATTGCTATCTATCTATGTGTGTGTGTGTGTGTGTGTGTGTGTGTGTGTGTGTGTGTGTGTGTGTGTGTGTGTGTGTGTGTGTGTGTGTGTGTGTGTGTGTGTGTGTGTGTGTGTGTGTGTGTGTGTGTGTGTGTGTGTGTGTGTGTGTGTGTGTGTGCGTGCGTGCGTGTGTGTGTGTATCTCTAGGTGTAAATTGCTCCAAAAGATGTATTACTGTAAGACATCCTAAGTCTGTTTGGGTATTCAGTCTTATCTAGGCTAAAAAGCATAGCAGCATCAAAAACATGACTGTGCATCAACAGAGCTGAGCTGTCAATCAATAAGTCTGACCTTTTACCCAACATTTGCCCCCAGAACACCCAGGAATGGACTCATCTGGACTCATCAGTCTCTCTCTCTCTCTCTCTCTCTCCTTTTTTCTGAGTGATGCTGAACTCAGACAACTCTCCCTCCCTCTCTCTCTACCTCTCTCCCTCCCTCTCTCTCTACCTCTCTCCCTCCCTCTCTCCCTCCCTTTCTCTCTACCTCTCTCTTTCCGTCTGTCTCTGGTTCCACCATCAAACGCCTGTTTATGAGCTTTACAGCAAAAACACTCTTGTTATGTTTCCTCCTCTCACCGTGGCAACAGAGTTCACAGGGCTGCCAGACTGTTACTGGAGTACAGCGTGGTGGCAGTCCTCCTCTCTCATCTCTCTCTCTACCCCGCTCTGTCTCCTCTTTAATATCAAAAGGATTGAACTAATTAAAGTTTTCATTCGGAAATAGTTGTTCTGTTGTTGTGTGGGTGGGGAGGGTTACAGAAAGTGCAACTCTCTCCCATTCATAGTAAGGTCCCCTCTGGTCTAATATCAGGAAAACACAGAGGACACAAGAGATGGCAATGGCCTCCAACACTGGCCTCTATTAGACAGATGTCTCACCTTTTAGAAACACTCCCATGGCTGTGATGTAGGAGTGACACTGCCTGTTGAAAGACAATACATATAACATGGAATGAGATTTAGACAGTCATGTCATGTCACAAATCTCAATAGTCTTGAAGAAGTAGCCTATTATCTGCAACAGCAGCCAAATCCCAGTGAATGGAGCTGAATGGAACTCTGAATGGTTGGTTCCCACGTGTAGCCGAGGCTTCTTCCTGGTCTCTTTGACTACATCATCTGTGTTCAGTCGTGTTTTATCTCATTCTAGCATTACCCTGGTCTCCTCCATTCAATTAGCTGCCTTTCGCTGAGGCCTCAATTAGTGTCTCCTTTCTTCCTTCCTCTCCACCATAATTGCATCCAATTAGACCACTGTAATTACCTCGTTGCCCAGAGAGGCCTGATTGGCTGGTCTAAGAGCCCAGATGGGGGTGGGAGGGGGGGCTGGAGACAGTTTGCTGATATGTTCTAATCTGTGATCAAACCTTTGGTTCAAACCTCATTTACCTAAAGGTGAATGAAGTGCTACTGGAAGGTGCTACCTAATGTCCACATCATTACAAAACTCACTGTGACAAAACTAAATTACTAAATCAGAAAATGTAACATTTCAATATGGAGTTTGTGTCAGAATCAGTTACCACTATCTTCTCACACAGTGTGGAGTGTGTGGTTCTATCTCTGTACAATAGAAGCATACACACTCCACAGCAGACCATTGTCATCAGAATCAGAGATTATACAGTACTACAGGACTGCTTTGCTAGCGCTGATTAGAATATGTTCAGAGACTCCGCCGATAACACCGCCATCACCGGCTTCATAAGGAAATGCATCGGCAACGTTGTCCCCACAGTGAAGGTTCGCTGCTTCCCCAATCAACGTTGTCCCCACAGTGAAGGTTCGCTGCTTCCCCAATCAACGTTGTCCCCACAGTGAAGGTTCGCTGCTTCCCCAATCAAAAGCCTGGGATTAAAACAAAGGTTGGCACTAAACTAAAGGACAAGGCTAATGCAGACAACCCTGAGGTCCCGCTACGACCTATGACCTCCGCAGAGTCATCAAACGATCAAAATGACAATATAGGAATATGGTGGAATCATATTACACATGTGGCAGGGGCTTCAGTCTATTATGGATTACAAAGGAAGGTCCAGCCGTGATCTGCCCAACGATGCCTCTCTACCAGACAAACTCAATGCATTTGTCTGAAGATCTCATACAACGCTGTGTACTACTCCCTTCACAGAACAGCGCAAACTGGCTCTAACCAGAATAGAAAGAGTGAACCAGGAGAGAAGACTCATTAAACCAACTAACGATCCCTCCCTCACAGCACTGGACAGAATTAACCAGGAGAGAAGACTCATTAAACCAACTAACGATCCCTCCCTCACAGCACTGGACAGAATTAACCAGGAGAGAAGACTCATTAAACCAACTAACGATCCCTCCCTCACAGCACTGGACAGAATTAACCAGGAGAGAAGACTCATTAAACCAACTAACGATCCCTCCCTCACAGCACTGGACAGAATTAACCAGGAGAGAAGACTCATTAAACCAACTAACGATCCCTCCCTCACAGCACTGGACAGAATTAACCAGGAGAGAAGACTCATTAAACCAACTAACGATCCCTCCCTCACAGCACTGGACAGAATTAACCAGGAGAGAAGACTCATTAAACCAACTAACGATCCCTCCCTCACAGCACTGGACAGAATTAACCAGGAGAGAAGGAGAAAAGGGAAAAGAGAGATGGAGGGAGGCAGAGAGATTAATAGAGAGAGAGGAAGATGAAGGAACACATGAGAAAGAGAGAGGGTGAGATAGAAAGACAACAAGAAAGATTGGAGAGAGAAGCGAGGGATAGACTATGATTCCTCAAAGGCCATGGAGAGCATGAATGATCGTTTCATTTGCACTCTCCTCCTCTATGAAAAATGTATTATTTGGCCAGATTTTCCTTTTCATGTGGTGTTTTTCTGTTTGGCAGCAATCTGTCTGTTTGGCCAGAGTCTAAAGTCCTAGCCTTTTCTGTGGAAGAGTTACCAGGCTGTACTGAGTGAAGAGCTAGCCTCAACCCTCTGCTCATCAAGAGAGCTGCAAGATACAGTTATCCACCATTCATCTCTTCTCAAATTTGATCTGTATCCAACCAACCAGCCCCTCTATCTATCCATCCATCCATCCATCCATCCATCCATCCATCCATCCATCCATCCATCCATCCATCCATCCATCCATCCATCCATCCATCCATCCATCCATCCATCCATCCATCCATCCATCCATCCATCCATCCATCCATCCATCCATCCATCCATCCATCCATCCATCCATCCATCCATCCATCCATCTATCTATCTATCTATCTATCTATCTATCTATCTATCTATCTATCTATCTATCTACTCTTCATTCATTTGACTATATCTTCCATTCCTTTCATTCTACAATGCCCTCCCAGCCCTGTGCTCCTCTCACCCCTCAGCCATTTCTACTGGGTCATAGATGTGGCTGGCGCTGTTTGCCGTGTGGTTGTTGATTATTGTTTTGGTTGAAGGCACAGGCCTGTGTATGTCTCTATGTCCCTGGATGTCTCGGTATGACTGTGTGTACCCGTTTATGGCTGTGTATGTTGCACTGCAGGATTATCCCTTGGTTAAGAGCCTGTGTCTGACTGAACAGGCCTGTCTGCTGCCTGCAGATTACCCAGCAGCACGGAAAACAAAACACACGCTCTGGGAACAAGGGAGAAGAAAGACAGAAGAAAGAGAGGAGGATGATGGGTTAAAACGAGAGGAGAAAGTGGGGAGATGAAAGGAATAATAGAAGATGTGATACATGGAAATGAGAGACGGGTTGATATGGTAGAATTAAATAATGAATTCAAGTGAATAGGTTAGATGTAGTAAAACAAGAGGAAAAGGCAAATTAATGATATGGTAAAGTGGAGGGGGATGAAATGTTAGAGAAGAGAAGAGAGGGATATATTGACAGTGTTTTGGTATGAGCTGAAGGAGGGGCTAGATACAGAATGTGAAGGGATCGAAACGATAGAAGGATGGGTGAAAGGATAGAATGTCAGAGATTGGGGAGATTTATCTATGAGACACCAGAGATTGGGGAGATTTATCTATGAGACACCAGAGATTGAGGAGATTTATCTATGAGACACCAGAGATTGGGGAGATTTATCTATGAGACACCAGATATTGGGGAGATTTATCTATGAGACACCAGAGATTGGGGAGATTTATCTATGAGACACCAGAGATTGGGGAGATTTATCTATGAGACTCCAGAGATAGATTGGGGAGAGTTATCTATGAGACACCAGAGATTGGGGAGATTTATCTATGAGACACCAGAGATTGGGGAGATGTATCTATGAGACACCAGAGATTGGGGAGATTTATCTATGAGACTCCAGAGATTGGGGAGATTTATCTATGAGACACCAGAGATTGGGGAGATTTATCTATGAGACACCAGAGATTGGGGAGAGTTATCTATGAGACACCAGAGATTGGGGAGATTTATCTATGAGACACCAGAGATTGGGGAGATTTATCTATGAGACACCAGAGATTGGGGAGATGTATCTATGAGACACCAGAGTCAGGGTGGCTGGGCTGTGACCTCTACACAGAGGTACAGCTTTCAATCCTGCCTCCATTCTCTTCAGAGTACCATGAACAATTGTCACATGAAACCCCTCTAACACACATCCTATCTCTGGGCTGCATAATCACTACCACCAAAGACACCGGCTATAATTGGACTTTGGCCACATTCCCATCAATAACATGTACACAAACACACACACACTCTTACAAGCACACATACACATGTACCCTTACTATATGATCCCTTCTGTTTGTGGTAGACTGCTGGCCTGGCGCACATACTCATCCATCCATCCATCCATCCATCCATCCATCCATCCATCCATCCATCCATCCATCCATCCATCCATCCATCCATCCATCCATCCATCCATCCATCCATCCATCCATCCATCCATCCATCCATCCAACAGTAGCATGACACACCCTCCCTGATGCATCCCTGTTCTTGCTTGTGGCAAGCAGGTGTCACATCGGAGGTGACTTGGCACATACAGTGCTGTTGGCAGCTGTCCAGCCTGTCACCTCTGCCACATACACACACACACAGCACACACACACACAAATACACACAGCACACACACACAACACACACACAGCTGCTCTCCTGCCTCACTTTCTCTGACAGCCTGGCAGGAGGCTGCTGGCAGTACAACACACACTCCCCTGCTGCCCCCCTCCTTCCCACACACACACATACACACCTGTACACACACACACACATCTATACACACTCATAAACACCTATACACACTCATAAACACCTGTACACACACATACACACCTATACACACACACACACATCTATACACACTCATAAACACCTATACACACTCATAAACACCTGTACACACACATACACACCTATACACACACACACACATCTATACACACTCATAAACACCTATACACACTCATAAACACCTATATAAACACCTATACACACTCATAAACACCTATACACACTCATAAACACCTATACACACTCATAAACACCTATAGATAGAGATAGATAGATAGATAGGTACTTTATTGATCCCCCGGGGGGGGAAATTTCATTATCAAGCAGCTACAACAAAAACACAGGGCAGGTGCAAAATGCCACAACGAAAGTACACAAAAGACAGATACATGGTACATGATACATAGAGCGGCAGTATGAAAAGGTATAGAAATACAGGATATCTGGAGTGCAAAAAAAAGCTATAAAAGGACATTGCGTAGTATGAGTGGTTGGCTGAATATGTACACTATACATTGGTGGATGTTGGATGGTTAACTATACTATACAGGTTGATGGCAGAGAAATACTTCAGTAGCTAATGCGTATGATATGAGCGAGGGTAATAATAGTTTACTTAATAGACAGACTGGGTAAATGAACAGGTAAGTGAAAATTTTGCATGGTTAAATTAGCTGTACAGTTAGGTATACAGTTATATTTACAGGTAAGTGAATACTTGCATGATTACACAAACTGTACAGGTAAATGACAGGAAGAGATACTTTAATAGCTAAATGTGTGTATGATATAATTTGGGGTAATAATAGTAATTCCCTTAAAATACAGTCCTTAGTACAGGGTTTAATTACAGACAACTGCACTTATTGCACATTTGATATACTAAAAGCAATGAGAAAAGGTGCAACTGGCAGGATACTAATATGCATTCCTGAGTGAATGCCTAGGTCCAATAATTACTTACAATATTGCATGTGATATAATATAACAACTGTACATGGGTATGTATATACAGACCTGTATGAATAAGTAGGTCCTGAGTGGATGAGTGCTGACGGAACAGAGTTACTCACGGATGGATGCATAATTGTTAAACTAGGTCCTAGCACCCCAACAGTTCCAGATCTATGTTGCCGACGGCACGGCACCCCGGTGAGGCATTATATAGTCTCATAGCCGCCGGCAGGAAGGACCTCCTGTGGCGCTCTCTGGCACACCGTGGTGGGATCAGTCTGTGACTGAAAGAGCTCCTCTGCGTCATGACCATAGCGTGCAGAGGGTGGGTGACGTTGTCCATGATGGCCAGCAGTTTGGCCAGGATCCGTCTCTCCGCCACCTCCTCTAGAGTGTCAAGGCTCATCCCCAGGACAGAGCTAGCCTTCCTGATCAGCTTATTTACCCGAGAAGCATCACCGGCTTTGATGTTTGCTCCCCAGCACACCACTGCAAAAAAGATGGCACTGGCCACCACAGACTGGTAGAAGGTATGCAGTAGTTTACTGCACACGTTGAAGGACCTGAGCCTCCTCAGAAAGTAGAGTCGGCTCTGGCCCTTTTTGTACAGGGCCCCGGTGTTACCAGCCTATTCCAGTCTGTTGTCCATATGGACCCCCAAGAACTTGTATGACTCAACCATTTCCACATCCATCCCCTTTATAGGGACTGCAGTCAGTTGTGCCTTGGTTCTCCTGAAGTCCACCACCATCTCCTTAGTTTTTCTGATGTTGAGCTGAAGGTGGTTCTGCTCACACCACAACACAAAGTCACTGATTGTGCTCCTGTACTCCTCCTCCTGCCCACCCCTGATGCACCCTACAATAGCAGAGTCATCCGAGAACTTCTGTAGGTGGCATGTTTCAGAGTTATATCTGAAGTCTGAGGTGTAGAGGGTGAACAGGAAGGGGGACAGGACCGTACCCTGGGGGGCCCCTGTGTTGCTAACTGCCCGTTCTGACACACAGCTCTGTAGTCGCACAAATTGTGGCCTACCGGTCAGGTAGTCCGTGACCCAGGAGACTAAGGGTGCTTCCACTTTCATCCTCCTCATCTTCTCACCCATAAACACACTCATAAACACCTGTACACACACACACACACCTATACACACTCATAAACACCTATACACACTCATAAACACCTATACACACTCATAAACACCTATACACACTCATAAACACCTATACACACTCATAAACACCTATTCACACACACCCTGGAAATATAACAGCAGAAATACTCTCTGGCCTCCCATTATGGGTGAAAGAGAGGTAATAGGGATAGCCGGCCACCAGGTTAAGAGAGGTAATAGGGATAGCCGGCCACCAGGTTAAGAGAGGTAATAGGGATAGCCGGTCACCAGGTTAAGAGAGGTAATAGGGATAGCCGGCCACCAGGTTAAGAGAGGTAATAGGGATAGCCGGCCACCAGGTTAAGAGAGGTAATAGGGATAGTCGGCCACCAGGTTAAGAGAGGTAATAGGGATAGCCGGCCACCAGGAGAAAAGAGCTCACTGTCCACTGTTTCTCTTCTTGTCTCTGCCTCTGTCTCTACCGGTAACCCTCTCTCTTTCATTCTCTCTTCATGCCCCCCTACCCGCTCCCTTTTCTCAATCTGTCTCTCTCTCTTATTTCCTCTCTCTCTTCCTCCCTCTGCCTTTCCCTCTCCCTCTCTCTCTCTCCATCTCTCTCTCTCTCTCTCTCCACATTGAGTCTGTGCCTAGACGACACTGAGTTAATCTAATCAGAACAGTGAAATCCTCTCTTTATCCCTGCGTCCTGGAGAGATTGTGGTGTGTGTTTGAGTGCCTGCGTTGTGTATGTGTGTTTCTATGTCTGTCTGTCTGTCCCATTGTCTGTGTTTTGGGTGTATAGTTAATCACCTCACACACACATACACACAGAAACACAGACATACATACACTGGGTGTCGGATCCCTATAAGGACTCACCCACTGGGGGAGAAGTAGGTAAGTTGGCCTGTCCATTAGGGTTGAGATGTTAGAGAACAGAGGGAGGGATGTCAGGTGAAGGGACTTATAAGTTAACTAGGATAGCATGAAGAGGAAATCCTGCTGACTGAAGGACAGGTGAGGAGAGGAAGAGATGGAAGGAGAGGAAGAGATGGGAGGAGAGGAAGAGATGGGAGGAGAGGAAGAGAGGGGAGGAAGAGATGGGGCGGGGCTGAAGAAGAGAGGGGAGGAGAAGAAGGGGGGGGCCGTCTTGGGTTGCAGGTTTAGGTCAGGTGGGGTTTGGGAGCCTGGTCGATGCTGAGAGGAAGTAGACCATGAGACAACCGCTGCGCGAAACCAAGGTGACCGCCAGAAACAAGTGCCTGATCTTTGTCTCTGACATTGCTACTACTTCTACTGGCTGACACACACACATACTGTACACACAGACACACACACACACTGTACTACTTCTACTGATGGACACACACACATACTGTACACACAGACACACACACATACTGTACACACAGACACACACACACACTGTACACACAGACACACACACATACTGTACACACAGACACACACACATACTGTACACACAGACACACACACATACTGTACACACAGACACACACACATACTGTACACACAGACACACACACATACTGTACACACAGACACACACACATACTGTACTACTTCTACTGATGGACACACACACATACTGTACACACAGACACACACACATACTGTACACACAGACACACACACATACTGTACACACAGACACACACACATACTGTAATACTTCTACTGATGGACACACACACATACTGTACACACAGACACACACACATACTGTACACACAGACACACACACATACTGTACACACAGACACACACACAGACACACACATACTGTACACACAGACACACAGACATACTGTACACACAGACACACACACATACTGTACACACAGACACACACACATACTGTACACACACATACTGTACACACAGACACACACACATACTGTACACACAGACACACACACATACTGTACACACAGACACACACACATACTGTACACACAGACACACACACATACTGTACACACAGACACACACACATACTGTACACACAGACACACACACATACTGTACACACAGACACACACACACACAGACACACACACATACTGTACACACAGACACACACACATACTGTACACACAGACACACACACATACTGTACACACAGACACACACACATACTGTACACACAGACACACACACATACTGTACACACAGACACAGACACACATACTGTACACACAGACACACACACATACTGTACACACAGACACACACACATACTGTACACACAGACACACACACATACTGTACACACAGACACACACACATACTGTACACACAGACACACACACATACTGTACACACAGACACACACACATACTGTACACACAGACACAGACACACATACTGTACACACAGACACACACACATACTGTACACACAGACACACACACATACTGTACACACAGACACACACACATACTGTACACACAGACACACACACATACTGTACACACAGACACACACACATACTGTACACACACACACACACAGACACACACACACATACTGTACTACTTCTACTGATGGACACACACACATACTGTACACACAGACACACACACATACTGTACACACAGACACACACACATACTGTACACACAGACACACACACATACTGTACACACAGACACACACACATACTGTACACACAGACACACACACATACTGTACACACAGACACACACACATACTGTACACACACATACTGTACACACACATACTGTACACACAGACACACACACATACTGTACACACAGACACACACACATACTGTACACACAGACACACACACATACTGTACACACAGACACACACACAGACACACACACAGACACACACACATACTGTACACACAGACACACACACATACTGTACACACAGACACACACACAGACACACACACAGACACACACACACATACTGTACACACAGACACACACACATACTGTACACACAGACACACACACATACTGTACACACAGACACACACACATACTGTACACACAGACACACACACAGACACACACACAGACACACACACAGACACACACACAGACACACACACATACTGTACACACAGACACACACACATACTGTACACACAGACACACACACAGACACACACACAGACACACACATAGACACACACACATACTGTTTGTTTTTATGCCCCTTTATTTCAATATGCCTTGTCTTTTGTTGTTCAGGTTAGCTATTATTGTTTTATTTCACTGTAGAGCCCCCAGTCCTGCTCAACTGGCCTCTGATAGCTTTTTTGTCCCTCCCCCCACACATGCGGAGACCTCACCTGGTTTAACTGGTGTCTCCAGAGATGCAACCTCTCTCTTCATTACCCAACGCCTAGGTTTACCTCCACTGAACTCACATCCTACCATACCCTTGTCTATACATTATGCCCTCAACCTATTCCACCACGCCCAGAAATCTGCTCCTTTTATTCTATGTAGCCAACGCACTAGACGACCAGTTCTTAATGCCTTCAGCCGTGCCCTAATCCTACTCCTCCTCTGTTCCTCTGGTGATGTAGAGGTAAACCCAGGTCCTGTAGCTCCCAGCTTTACACCTATCCCCCAGGCGCTCTCATTTGTTGACTTCTGTAACCGTAAAAGCCTTGGTTTCATGCATGTCAACATTAGAAGCCTCCTCCCTAAGTTTGATTTATTCACTGCTTTAGCACACTCCGCCAACCCGGATGTCCTAGCTGTGTCTGAATCCTGGCTCAGGAAGGCCACCAATAATTCGGAAATCTCCATCCCCAACTACAATATTTCCCGTCAAGATAGAACTGCCAAAGGTGGCGGAGTTGCAATCTACTGCAGAGATAACCTGCAGAGTTCTGTCATACTGTCCAGGTCCGTGCCCAAACAGTTTGAGCTTCTACTTTTAAAAATCCACCTTTCCAGAAATAAGTCTCTCACTGTTGCCGCCTGTTACAGACCCCCCTCAGCCCCCAGCTGTGCCCTGGACTCCATATGTGAATTGATTGCCCTCCATCTATCTTCAGAGTTTGTACTGTTAGGTGACTTAAACTGGGATATGCTTAACACCCCGGCTGTCCTTCAATCTAAGATAGATGCCCTCAATCTCACACAAATTATCAAGGAACCCACCAGGTACAACCCTAAATCCGTAAACATGGGTACCATCATAGATATCATCCTGACTAACTTGCCCTCCAAATACACCTCCTCTGTTTTCAACCAGGATCTCAGCGATCACTGCCTCATCGCCTGCGTTCGCAATGGGTCAGCGGTCAAACGACCACCCCTTATCACTGTTAAACGCTCCCTAAAACACTTTTGTGAGCAGGCCTTTCTATTCGATCTGGCCCAGGTATCCTGGAAGGATATTGACCTCATCCCGTCAGTAGAGGACGCCTGGTTGTTCTTTAAAAGTGCTTTCCTCACCATCCTAAATAAGCATGCCCCTTTCAAAAAACGTAGAACTAAGAATAGATATAGCCCTTGGTTCACCCCAGACTTGTCTGCACTAGACCAACACAAAAACATCCTGTGGCGCACTGCATTAGCATCGAATAGCCCCCGCGATATGCAGCTATTCAGGGAAGTCAGGAACAAGTACACACAGTCAGTTAGAAAAGCAAAGGCCAGCTTTTTCAAACAGAAATTTGCTTCCTGTAGTACTAACTCCAAAAAGTTCTGGGACACTGTAAAGTCCATGGAGAATAAGAGCACCTCCTCCCAGTTGCCCACTGCATTGAAGCTCGGAAACACTGTTACCACCGATAAATCCACGATTATCGAAAACTTCAATAAGCATTTTGCTACGGCTGGCCATGCTTTCCACCTGGCTACCCCTATCCCGGCCAACAGCTCTGTACCCCCGGCAGCTACTTGCCCAAGCCCCCCCTGCTTCTCCTTCACCCAAATCCAGACGGCTGATGTTCTGAAAGAGCTGCTAAGTCTGGACCCCTATAAATCTGCTGGGCTAGATAATCTGGACCCTCTCTTTCTGAAATTATCAGCCAAAATTGTTGCAACACCTATCACTAGCCTGTTCAACCTCTCTTTCGTATCGTCTGAGATCCCTAGAGATTGGAAAGCTGCCGCGGTCATCCCCCTTTTCAAAGGAGGAGACACTCTAGACCCAAACTGTTATAGACCAATATCCATCCTGCCCTGCCTTTCTAAAGTTTTCGAAAGCCAAGTTAACAAACAGATAACTGACCACTTCGAATCCCACCGTACCTTCTCTGCTATGCAATCTGGTTTCCGAGCTGGTCATGGGTGTACCTCAGCTACGCTCAAGGTACTGAACGATATCATAACCGCCATCGATAAAAGACAGTACTGTGCAGCCGTCTTCATCGACCTGGCCAAGGCTTTCGACTCTGTCAATCACCGCATTCTTATTGGCAGACTCAACAGCCTTGGTTTCTCAAGTGACTGCCTTGCCTGGTTCTCTAACTACTTTGCAGACAGGGTTCAGTGTGTCAAATCGGAGGGCCTATTGTCCGATCCTCTGGCAGTCTCTATGGGGGTGCCACAGGGTTCAATTCTTGGGCCAACCCTTTTCTCTATATACATCAACGATGTCGCTTTTGCTGCTGGTGACTCTCTGATCCATCTCTACGCAGATGACACCGTTCTGTATACATCTGGCCCCTCTTTGGACACTGTGATTACAAACCTTCAAACAAGCTTCAATGCCATACAACACTCCTTCCGTGGCCTCCAACTGCTCTTAAACGCTAGTAAAACTAAGTGCATGCTTTTCTATCGAACGCTGCCAGCACCCGCCCACCGGACTATCATCACTACTCTCGACGGGTCCGAATTAGAATATGTGGACACCTACAAATACCTAGGCATCTGGTTAGACTGTAAACTCAACTTCCAGACTCACATCAACCATCTCCAATCCAAAATTAAATCCAGAATTGGCTTCCTATTTCGCAACAAAGCCTCCTTCACTCATGCTGCCAAACATGCCCTTGTAAAACTGACTATCCTACCGATCCTTGATTTCGGCGATGTCATTTACAAACTAGCCTCCAACACTCTGCTCAGCAAATTGGATGTAGTCTATCACAGTGCCATCCGTTTTGTTACCAAAGCCCCATACACTACCCACCACTGCGACCTGTATGCTCTCGTTGGCTGGTCTTCATTATATATTCGTCGCCAAACCCACTGGCTCCAGGTCATCTATAAGTCATTACTAGGTAAATCCCCGCCCTATCTCAGCTCACTGGTCACTATAGCAACACCCACCCGTAGCATGCGCTCCAGCAGGTTTATCTCACTGGTCACCCCCAAAGCCAACACCTCCTTTGGCCGCCATTCCTTCCAGTTCGCTGCTGCCAATGACTGGAACGAATTGCAAAAATCACTGAAGCTAGAGGTTCCTATCTCCCTCACTAACTTTAAGCGTCAGCTGTCAAAGCTGCTTATCGATCACTGCACCTGTATATAGCCCTTCTGTAAATAGCCCACACTACTACCTCATCCCCATATTTATTTTTGTTATTTTCACAAATCTTGCACTCCAGTATCTCTATTTGCACATCATAATTTGCACATCCTTCATTCCTGTGTCAATGATGATAATTCTGTAATTTATTTCACCACTATGGTCTATTTATTGTCCTACCTCCTAACCTTACTGCATTTTGCACTACATTTTGCACTCTGTATTTAAATTTTCTATTGTGTTTTTACCATGTTTGTTTACTGTGTAACTCTGTGTTGTTTTTGTCGCACTGCTTTGCTTTGTCGTGGCCAGGTCGCAGTTGCAAATGAGAACTTGTTCTCAACTGACCTACCTGGTTAAATAAAGGTGAAATAAAAAAATAAAAAAAATAAAAATAAAAAAAATACTGTACACACAGACACACACACATACTGTACACACAGACACACACATACTGTACACACAGACACACACACATACTGTACACACAGACACACACACATACTGTACACACAGACACACACACATACTGTACACACAGACACACACACATACTGTACACACAGACACACACACAGACACACACACATACTGTACACACACACAGACACACACACATACTGTACACACACACATACTGTACACACAGACACACACACATACTGTACACACAGACAACTCATTCACAGACAGATTGTAATTTAACAGAGTCAGTGGAGAGTGGGGTTTTAAGTTGTGTAGACACTCTATGGAGTGTGGATGAAGAATGTACAGTACCTGTTAGCTGTGTAGTGGAGCTGGTGCAGTAAAGAGACATGGTGAACAGGAGAGAGAGAGAGAGAGACAGGGAGGGAGAGAGAGAGAGACAGGGAGGGAGGGAGAGAGAGAGAGAGAGAGAGAGAGAGAGAGAGAGAGAGAGAGAGAGAGAGAGAGAGAGAGAGTGAGAGAGAGAGAGTGAGAGAGAGAGAGAGAGAGAGAGAGAGAGAGATTTTTGAAAAAACTTTATTTACAATTTCAACATTACCTCTTCACAATAAACTGACCATATAGTACATTCAACACATTACACAGAGGATATTAGTACCTAATGAACTCACAAGGAAAAAGCCAAATCACCTTCACAAACTGCACACAAAGCACCATGACTGCACCATATCAATTCAAAAGTTGAAAGATCTCTCATAGTTTTATAAAACCGAAAATCAATCAAAACTCTAGATTTTATCAAAGTTAAAAAACACACATTCACATCATCACTACACTTTTGTTCCACTCTGTTTTTCCTGCTGATATAAATAGCCATTTTTGCTTGCCCTAAAATGAAATTCAACAATTGACATGTAAAACGTTTTTTCTGAAGGTACCTAAAACCCAAAATGAAAGTCTCAATACAAAAAGTTTCATCAAATTTACAAAACAATTCTTTTAATCTCATAAACAAAGGTTCTAATCTAGAACAATGCATGAAAGCATGAAAAACGGTCTCCCTTTGAAGGCAGAAAGGGCAAGCAGAATTAACTTCTGGATTCAACACCGAAATAAAAGAATTGACAGCAATGGCACCATGGAGAATTCTCCATTGTATATCACCAAACTTTTTAGACAATGGTGGCTTATATAATGATCTCCATTCAGGTTTTACATCGTTTCTCAGTTTAAAAACAGAACGCCATGGTGTATCGGTTCTTTTTTCTAACATCTTTTTATTAAAAACCAAAACACAGGCTCTATACAGTTTTTTTCCTTCACTTGACAAGAAATCTAAAAACAAAGATTCACCAGATTTAAGCAAGAAACCTTTACCCTCTTCAAGATTTGGTTGAATAATCAAACACGGAAAGGGATCCTCAACATCAGGAGTACAATCCCCTGTAAAAAAATCTCTTAACAAATGTTCTTCTTCAACTGTAAAACATGATTTGAGTTTGACAAAAAACCGAGTTAATAAACGATCTGATCTGATTCCTAAATGTTTTGATACGACATCCACATTCTCAAAATGAGGCCCAGTTAAAGTCAACAAGAGTCCCAAAGTAAAAACCTTGGATTTCAGAAATATAGTGCTGAACCCCGGCAGATAGCAGTGAGTAGCAATGTCCAGGCGGGCCCCAAGTATCAGTGGTTCCTGCAAAAGCCAGTGGAGAGAATATGAGTTCTCAGTTTTGTGAACACGAAAAAAACTCCACACCTTGAAAAGATTTCGATAGAAAGCAGGCAGTTCCGATAAATCCAATTTGGTTGGATCCATTAAAAAGAGGGATTTATCCAGTCCGAAACCTCCAACAGTGTGCAAAATGGTGCAACTCACAGCACGCCAGCTGAAATCTGTAGAACCATCAAGTAATCTTTTTAAAAACTGTAACCTAAAAGCAGCCATTCTACTTTGTAAGTGAATCAAACCTTGCCCACCTTCATCTTTGGGGAGGTATAAAACACTCTGTGGGACCCAGTGCAGTTTGTCCCAAAAAAAGTTCACAAGAGCAGCTTGAACTTCCGCCAAAAACTGTGGTGAAGTGTCTACACATGCCAATCTATGCCAAAGTGAAGATGCCACTAAATTGTTGACAATGAGAGTTCTCCCCCTATAGGACATATTCGGTAATAACCATTTCCACTTATCCAAGCGTCCTTTAACTTTTTCCAACTGCCCCTCCCAATTTTTTTGTAACACACTGTCATCCCCTAGATAAACTCCTAGATATTTTATACCCCCATTCCCCCAACACAACCCATCAGGAAGGCAAGGTTTACCATCAGTCCATTGTCCTAACAATAAAGCATCACTTTTTTTCCAATTAACCTTTGCAGAAGACAACAGTCTAAATTCTTCAATTAAATTAAGTAAAATCTGCACATCACTTTGTCTGTTGATCATCACCACAATATCATCAGCATAGGCTGACAAACAAATCTTATTATTACAAACTGGTAAGAACAAACCACTTAATTGACCTCTTATCTGTTGAAGCAATGGCTCAATAGCCAAGGAATACAACATTCCAGACAAGGAGCAACCTTGTCTGATACCCCTGAGAACCTGAAATGGAGCACATAAGCCACCATTTATTTTCAGCATACTCTCAACGTCGCAATAGAGTACCCTAATCATGTCTATAAAATTTTTGCTAAAACCAAAAGCTGTTAAAGCACTCCACAAATATGAGTGCTCTACTCGGTCAAAAGCCTTCTCCTGATCCAAAGATATCAAACCACAGTCCAAATTTAACAATTTAGAGACGTAGAAAATATCCCGAATTAAAGAAATATTGAATATAGATCTACCAGGGACACAGTACGTCTGGTCCGGATGGATAACCCGACCCAACACTCCAGCCAATCTGTTACCCAATGCCTTAGAAAGTATTTTATAGTCACTGCAGAGAAGCGAGACAGGGCGCCAGTTCTTAATATCTGTAAGGTCCCCTTTTTTTGGAATAAGAGTGATCACCGCTCTTCGGCAACTCAACGGCAACCCGCCCTTCGACAAGCTGTCCTTCAGTACCTCCAGCAGATCTACACCCAACTCCAACAAAAAAGCCTTATAAAAGTCAACCGGGAGGCCATCCAATCCTGGTGCTCTCCCAGACTCCATGCCTTGCAGGGCCTTATAGAGCTCTTCCAGGGTCAGCACTCCTTCAAGATCATTATTAGCCTCCTCTGACACCTTTGGTAGGCTGTCAAAGAAAAAGTTGTCCACACAACACTCTGACTTGAGCTCACTCCTATACAAAGTTTTATAAAAAAGAACTGCTCTTCCCCAAATACCAGAAGGATCTGACAATAACACTCCATCTTCGGAGAGCAATCCATGAATAAACCGTTTCTGACCATTCTTTTTTTCCAAACTGAAAAAGTATTGGGATGGTGCATCCATCTGATCAATGCTTTGAAAGCGTGAACGGACCAGAGCCCCCTGTATTTTATGCCCCAGTAGATCAGCTAACTGAGCTTTCTTCTTTGAGCAGGCTTCTAAATAATGAATCTCACCCGTAGATTGAGCCAGATTTTGAAATTCAATTATCTCTCTTTCCAAAAACTCTAAAGAACGAGTCAACTCCTTAGTAACGTTGTGAGTATACTGTTGAGTAAATTGTCTTATTTTTATCTTACCAACATCCCACCACTGTTGCAATGAATAAAAAGAAGACTTCTTTGCTCTGTGAGCTTCCCAGAAATATTGAAATGATTCCTTAAAAAATGTATCATTTAACAAATTAGTATTAAAATGCCAATATGCGCTTTTTGGTTTAATTGAGCTTAAAATAAGCTTACAGTGCACCATACTGTGATCTGAAAAACTTACTGGTGTTATATAACATTTATTGAAAATACTAAGATGGTGATTAAAGCTGTACAATCTGTCCAGCCTAGCCAATGACATAACATTATCACGTGTGTGAACCCAAGTGTATTGTCTCTCATTACCATTTAAAGATCTCCAAACATCACATAAATCATACTTTTTAATGACATGAATAAAACGTTTACGCGAAGCCAAATGAGGCTCAATGTGATTTCGATCTAGATTATGCTCAGTACAATTGAAATCACCACCTAGAAACAAGAAGTCTTCAGGGCAACAGTTCTTTATAGTTGAACACAGAATGTCTAAAAAAACCATTCTTTCAACTGGTGCAGTTGGAACATATACACAAATAAAAATAAACACATAACTTTCGACAACAGCTCTAACTTTTAAAAGCCTACCTTTTACTATTTCATCAACATCATAAGAGATAGGACTAAAATTCTTTGTGAATAAAATGGCAACTCCCCCACTTAACGAAGTGTTATGGCTTAACACAGGGATGCCATCAAACTCCCT
The DNA here is from genome assembly GCA_023634145.1 of Thymallus thymallus. NCBI lineage: Eukaryota > Metazoa > Chordata > Actinopteri > Salmoniformes > Salmonidae > Thymallus > Thymallus thymallus. The sequence continues at coordinate 484,920 of CM042378.1, read as the reverse complement.
CGCCCAGTCAGCCGCATTTTTAAAATCACTATGAGTTTCTTGTAACAAAAAAACATCAATATTTTTCTGTTTAATTACTTCATATATTGTAGCTCTTTTTCTAGAATCTCTTGCCCCGTTCACATTCAAAGTAGCTACGTGAACTTCACTCATAAAAAAGAAAAAAGAAAAGAAAAACCACCCAAACAGCCAAAAATGCTCAGCCATTCTACTTTTAACAGTCATCATTATTTAAAGCAGTATTGAGATTCCTCACTATTTTCTTAAGTCTATAGACTTCTTTGTTAGTAAAGCAACTCTCTGCCATTAGGCTTCTTGCTTTTTCAACGAACTGTTTGACATCAGGAAAATATTCCTGCACGCGCACACCTCTTTTATTTTTTGTTGATCTAAGGAATAACTTAATATCATCAAGTCCGTAATCCCGACCAATGAACTCCCCCTGAGAAAGTGTCATACTAGAGTCAGAAGACTCACCATCACTTTCTGTGTCCTGATCCATATCATCTTGCACTTCACTCTTTTTACTTATTTTGGCATCAATTGTTGCCTCTGTTTTTCAGTTCTTGGCCTGGGTGAGGGTTGGTGTACATGGCCCAGCTATCTCCAAATAGCCCATAAATCACTGGGCTTGGCACGGCCTGGAGAGGTCCAGCCAGGGCAGAACTACTGTAACACAGGGGCACAACTGTCCCTCTCCCCTGCTTTTTCTCCCTCTCCTCCACTCCCCTGCTTTTTCTCCCTCTCCTCCTCTCCCCTGCTTTTTCTCCCTCTCCTCCTCTCCCCTGCTTTTTCTCCCTCTCTTCCTCTCCCCTGCTTTTTCTCCCTCTCTTCCAATCCCCTGCTTTTTCTCCCTCTCCTCCTCTCCCCTGCTTTTTCTCCCTCTCCTCCTCTCCCCTGCTTTTTCTCCCTCTCTTCCTCTCCCCTGCTTTTTCTCCCTCTTCTCCTCTCCCCTGCTTTTTCTCCCTCTCCTCCTCTCCCCTGCTTTTTCTCCCTCTCCTCCTCTCCCCTGCTTTTTCTCCCTCTCCTCCTCTCCCCTGCCATTTCTCCCTTTCTTTGTTAGTCCTCTCTCACTCCTGCCTGTGTCAGGGCAGGGCTATTACCACAGGGGATGCACCTTGCATCTCTCCTCTAATTCCCATACCTCACATTTTCTTTTAGCACCCTCCCTTACACCTGTCCTCTCTCCTCCCTCACTCTCTCCAAATCTTCCCCTGGAGACTTCCACACACAGCTTTTGATTGAACAGTCGTATGTCACTCTCATTCCTTATCAGAGACAGACAGACCCACTGGGCCATACACACACTTGTCTGCCCAGAGGATAGTTCCATATGAGAGGGATTGAGATAGAATGGAGAAATAGTTGTGTTCTGTACAGCATGGAATTTCAAATGAACTCACAATTGCTCCCGAGAAAGGACCTCATAATGATTGACAGCTAACCCTTGTTTATACTGGATTCACAAAAAATGGTCTCCCCAATTGTAAACCACACAAAAGCATGGCTGGCTTTGGCGAGGCAAACCAACGTGTTATTGAAAAAGCAGCAGTCAAGTGAAAACATTCTGTCACCATGATGCATGGTTTTCATTTATCCCTTCACTGAATGTGATTGTACTCACTTATTACTATGTATTGCTCCTAAATGCCTTTCTATACGACGAGATACTACAATGCTAAAGCAGGTGTTCTCCCCTCAGTTAATCCGTGTGTGGGTGGGGAACGGGGACCCATAATGCCATGCTGTTATTGAGCTGTAATCCCTCTCTCTCTCCCTCCTTTTCTCCTAATAAAAAATATAGAAGGGATGAGGGAATTCACCTCCCTGGAACGGGTGATTTAACGGATGAGTATCCAGCATTACACACATTAAAGGGGCTAGAAATGAGAGGAGAAAATGAAAAGGTAAAGAAGATGGAGAGGAGGGAGTACAGGAAGAGAAGGAGGAGAAGGAGGAGAAGAGGAGGAGACAGAGGATAGATAGGTCTTCACAACCATTTAAATATGTACACATCATATGCAAATCAGAGTCATTTAGATATGAATGTATAATCTGCAAATCAGAGTCATTTAGACATGTACATATCAACGTCAAATCACAGGGTGTTCCTGACACAGCAGCTAGCCATTCTGTCCACACACACACACCATTATGCGCAATCATGATAGTTTGATTGTAAACGGGTAAAGAAATTATGCATATAATTGAATTTCCCAGGGGCCTCGTGTCTTCCAGGGGCCTCGTGTCTTCCAGGGGCCTCGTGTCTTCCAGGGGCCTCGTGTCTTACAGGGGCCTCGTGTCTTACAGGGGCCTCGTGTCTTCCAGGGGCCTCGTGTCTTACAGGGGCCTCGTGTCTTACAGGGGCCTCGTGTCTTCCAGGGGCCTCGTGTCTTACAGGGGCCTCGTGTCTTACAGGGGCCTTGTGTCTTCCAGGGGCCTCGTGTCTTCCAGGGGCCTCGTGTCTTACAGGGGCCACAATGCTTCATGTATTTCTATATTATTTGTCAGTGATCTGAGGAGGTTGGAGAGAACTGCTATCTGTATCTCATCTACCAGGCAGATTTCATTCTCATCTCATCAGTTCACATTTTCCACTCCTTTGTTTCTGTTGTATTCAAATATGGCGTTGAAGCTGTCTGTGTGTGTGGATGCAAAAACTGGCAGAGCTGATGCCAAACCTGTCTGCCAAGCCAAGGGGGCGCCTCAGGCATGCCAATCCAATGTGAGTAGATACACCGTGAGACGGCCTGATCTGTCAGACACTCTCCAATTATTCACTGATACAGCACAGAGAAGGAGGGATGGGAGAGATAGCAGAGAGGGATGAGGGTAAGACGAGTGGAGAAGTGTGGGGCAGAGAGAGTGATAGGAGGGGTAGTAGCAGATAAGACAGAGTGGAGGAGAGCTGGGATGAGTGGAGTATGAAGAAAGAAATTAGAAACGTCTCAAGCTGCACTTAAGCTGCTATATCTCTTGAATTTACAAGATCAACATATAGACATCGGTATAGTGGCGGAGAATCACTCTAACGTTCTCCTCAATGTCTCCAGTCCAGCCCATTACATTCCCCTAGTGGAGAAACAGTGTTAATATCAGCCTCTGCACCTGGGCTTTTACACCTGCAGTCTTCACTCTGGGTTGGCAGGGCGACTAGATTAGATAGATAGATAGATAGATAGATAGATAGATAGATAGATAGATAGATAGATAGATAGATAGATAGATAGATAGATAGATAGATAGATAGATAGATAGATAGATACTTTATTGATCCCTGTAGGGGGGAAATTACTTTATCAAGCAGCTACGAAAAACACAGGGCAGGTGCAAAATGCCAGAACGAAATATACGATACATGATACATAGAGCGGCAGTATGAATAAGTATAAAAATACAAGTCTGGAGTGCAAAAAGCTATAAAAAGGCATTGTATAGTATGAGTGAATGACTGACTATGTACACTATACATTGTTACAGAATGTTAGGTGAAATAAAATGATACAATTATTGCAAGTTGATATAAATAGATGGCAGAATAAGATACTTAAATAGCTAAATGTGCCTATGATATAAATGAGGGTCATAATAGTTTACTTAATGTACAGACTGTTTAAATGTGCAGGTAAGTGAATATTTGCATGGTTAAATTAACTGTACAGGTAAATGACAGGAAGAGATACTTAAATAGCTAAATGTGTGTATGATATAATTTAGGGTAATAATAATAATTCCCTTAAAATACAGTCCTTAGTGCGGGTTTAATTACAGATAAATGCACCTATTGTACATTTGATATACTATATGCAATGAAAACATGTTTTAGAGTATTGAGTTGTGCATTAAGCAACATGTACAGTATCCTATCCATCTTCTACGTGTCACAGAGTTATCTTTATTGGTCGGACACTAAACAGTGAGATGGACAGAGAGTCCTGGAGTCTGGGTTAGTTGTCAGTACTACACTGGTCGTGTCACTAGCCAGGAATTACAAGCCTCTGTTAGACTTAAAACTGTCTCACTGCCTCTCTCACAGTAATTCATTATCTCTCTCTCTCTCTCTCTCTCTCACACACACACACACACACACACACATGTTTGTGTACGCACTTACAAACTCACTCACGCACTCTGATCTGAACTGATTCTGTCACCGCAGCAAAGTTGGAAACATTGATTTTCCAGTAAATTGGTGTTCAGGTTCTTATGTGCTCAAGTTCCTTAGAATAGAAGCGACAGTAGTTCAGACACCAATCACAACTCTAGACATGTCAAGTTATACTTAGAAGACCTACATAGGCTACAATACTGGGCTGTAATTCTCCAACTATTCTGTCAAATTGAACTATATTACGTTGAGAGAGAAGTTAGACACTCAAAGCTCTGTTGTGAGTGTCAGGTCTGCTTTACTCATTCAGTAACTGTATAATGCTGAGACTGTAAGGTAGCCTGTAATGTCAAAAACACAGTAACAGGATCTGTGGACCTGCCGTTGGATTCCATCCAAGACCCTTTTATAAGATTGTGTGCGTTTGGTGTGTGTGTGCATGTGTGCATCGCTGCGTCCGTGGGTGTTTGGAAGAGAGTCTGACACAACATTGCTCAAGCTCAAATTACCCAGCAGCTGCCATCCCTAGTCACCCTGCTGTCAAAGCATACCCCTGACTGGGGACATCTCACACACACAGAGATACACACACTTCCCTTACAGTGGAGTTACAAACACACACTAGCCTCTCTGAGGTTCAGACGGCGGTCCCTAGCCTCTCTGTGGTTCAGACGGCGGTCCCTAGCCTCTCTGAGGTTCAGACGGCGGTCCCTAGCCTCTGTGAGGTTCAGACGGCGGTCCCTAGCCTCTCTGATGTTCAGACGGCGGTCCCTAGCCTCTCTGAGGTTCAGACGGCGGTCCCTAGCCTCTCTGAGGTTCAGACGGCGGTCCCTAGCCTCTCTGAGGTTCAGACGGCGGTCCCTAGCCTCTCTGAGGTTCAGACGGCGGTCCCTAGCCTCTCTGAGGTTCAGACGGCGGTCCCTAGCCTCTCTGTGGTTCAGACGGCGGTCCCTAGCCTCTCTGAGGTTCAGACGGCGGTCCCTAGCCTCTCTGAGGTTCAGACGGCGGTCCCTAGCCTCTCTGAGGTTCAGACGGCGGCCCCTAGCCTCTCTGAGGTTCAGACGGCGGTCCCTAGCCTCTCTGAGGTTCAGACGGCGGTCCCTAGCCTCTCTGAGGTTCAGACGGCGGTCCCTAGCCTCTCTGAGGTTCAGACGGCGGTCCCTAGCCTCTCTGAGGTTCAGACGGCGGTCCCTAGCCTCTCTGAGGTTCAGACGGCGGTCCCTAGCCTCTCTGAGGTTCAGACGGCGGTCCCTAGCCTCTCTGAGGTTCAGACGGCGGTCCCTAGCCTCTCTGAGGTTCAGACAGCGGTCCCTAGCCTCTCTGAGGTTCAGACGGCGGTCCCTAGCCTCTCTGAGGTTCAGACGGCGGTCCCTGCCCACGGCAGTTTTAGGGAAATTAATGAGTACTTATTATTCTGCATCACCTTCCTGTGTGCTGCACCAGGGAAGACCAGATTAACACACAGAGATGGAGATTGCTCAATCACCATGGTTACGCAGATGGGCTCCAGAGAGAGGCCGGCCAACGCCAAGGTTGGACGAGAGACACACACACATGCGCGAACATACACACTTTCTCGTTTGGTCATGTCTGCTCTAGTGGGTTCGTCATTCCACTTTTTCTGTCTTGTGATATTGGTGAAGGTGATTTCAACAGGTGAAGAGCAGGGAGAGTATGTGTCTGTGTGTGGGGGGTAAAGACAGTGTCTGTGTGTGGGGGGTAAAGACAGTGTCTGTGTGTGGGGGGTAAAGACTGTGTCTGTGTGTGTGGGGGGTAAAGACTGTGTCTGTGTGTGGGGGGTAAAGACTGTGTCTGTGTGTGTGGGGGGTAAAGACTGTGTCTGTGTGTGGGGGGTAAAGACAGTGTCTGTGTGTGGGGGGTAAAGACTGTGTCTGTGTGTGTGGGGGGTAAAGACAGTGTCTGTGTGTGGGGGGTAAAGACTATGATAGATAGATATGACTGTGTTATGTGGTTGTCCCACCTAGATATGACTGTGTTATGTGGTTGTCCCACCTAGATATGACTGTGTTATGTGGTTGTCCCACCTAGATATGACTGTGTTATGTGGTTGTCCCACCTAGATATGACTGTGTTATGTGGTTGTCCCACCTAGATATGACTGTGTTATGTGGTTGTCCCACCTAGATATGACTGTGTTATGTGGTTGTCCCACCTAGATATGACTGTGTTATGTGGTTGTCTCACCTAGATATGACTGTGTTATGTGGTTGTCCCACCTAGATATGACTGTGTTATGTGGTTGTCCCACCTAGATATGACTGTGTTATGTGGTTGTCCCACCTAGATATGACTGTGTTATGTGGTTGTCCCACCTAGATATGACTGTGTTATGTGGTTGTCTCACCTAGATATGACTGTGTTATGTGGTTGAATATGAATGCATTAAGTCACCTTGAATAATCTGCTAAAGGACTACAATGTCAAATTACAAAGGTTAAATAACTATGTACTGTATGGTTCATATCCACGGAGACAGAACAGGAATATATAATGTTAAAGACTGTGTGTGTACGAGACAGAGAGGGAGAGACAGAGAGGGAGAGACAGAGAGGGAGAGACAGAGAGGGAGAGGGAGAGACAGAGAGGGAGAGACAGAGAGGGAGAGACAGAGAGGGAGAGGCAGAGAGGGAGAGGGAGAGACAGAGAGGGAGAGACAGAGAGGGAGAGACAGAGAGGGAGAGACAGAGAGGGAGAGACAGAGAGGGAGAGAGGGAGAGACAGAGAGGGAGAAACAGAGAGGGAGAAACAGAGAGGGAGAGACAGAGAGGGAGAGACAGAGGGGGAGAGGGAGAGACAGAGAGGGAGAGACAGAGAGGGAGAGACAGAGGGGGAGAGACAGAGAGGGAGAGACAGAGAGGGAGAGACAGAGGGGGAGAGACAGAGGGGGAGAGACAGAGGGGGAGAGACAGAGAGGGAGAGACAGAGGGGGAGAGACAGAGAGGGAGAGACAGAGGGGGAGAGACAGAGGGGGAGAGAGGTTTTGTGTGTGTGCGTGTGCATCTATGCTGTGTGTGACGTTACTTTTCTGACATGTCATTCTCTCACCTCTGTTTCGCCCTCAGGGGTCTCTCTCTCTCCCTGCTTCTGTTGTGTCCCAGGGGCATGCGTTGTCATCCCTCCCCTCTGTCAGGGATCTCCAGCCTGCCCTCCTGGGGGGCTGGGGGCTTGGCTACTCTAGCAGCCTCAGAGGGTTCACTTTTAGGGAGAGCGGAGATCACAATACCTTACCACAGTTCATCAACTTTCTCAATAGTTGTCCATTTCTTACATACAGACATGCTCACAGACCTACAGACAGACAAAGACGGTCTCTATGCTGTAACAGTGAGAGGACTGTGTCGGTTGCCATGACGCTGTGACCAGCTCCTCTCTGTAGGGGTGATATAGTGTGAGGGGCGGTGAGGCGGTGCGGGCCGGGGGGCTGCATTAACGGTGACACCAGATGAGACCCTGTGGTGGCTGAGGAGACTGTGCTACTGTAGACCTTGCTATAGACACTGCTATTCTTAGAGCTGAAGCTCCTCACCACTCTACACTTTAACACTATCCATACTGTGTAAAGGGAGAGAGAGGAGAAAAAACTGAGAATAATGGAGGTTAAAGAAAGGAAACAGAGAGTGATAAACAATAAAAAATCAGATAATTTGAATGTTTTGGTACAGTAATGTATTCCTGCTCTCTGTGTGTTACTAGTTGAATCCACTGGCCCACACGTCAGATTGCTCATTCACTACAGGGCTGTGAGGGTGCGGCATCTGTGAACAGATGTAGGATCTTAATTTGATCACTTTTTTGTTGCTAAAAATTGTCCTGCACAGCAGGAAATGCAAACTTGTAGCCCGAGGTTTAAAAAGGCTTCTAAAGTTTTGTAATTTCCACTTTAAAATGTCAGACTTGATTTGCCCTAACGAAAAATGTATCAATAATTTCCTGTCGCAGCAGGGTTGTTTTCCTGCTGTAGCAAACTGGCTCAAATAAAGATCCTACATCTGTATATGTATGCGTGTAATCTGTTGCACACCAAACGGCTCTCGCTATATTGGAATGGAGGTGGCAGCGGTGTAGTCGGCAGGATATGACTGCACTGCCAGACAAAACCAGTCAAGTGCAAAACTAATCAACCAATCCATTTGTCTGAGTGCGACCGATGCGGTCTGCGGCCGGCGTGGGAGGAATAATTGCTCTCAGTGTTGTCAGGATTAACATAGTTATTATTCCTCATAGAGACTGTGAAGGCTTTCATAACCCATAGTGGTATTTTCTCTCTCGGCTGTTTTAGATTGCATATACAGCAATAATTGAATGAAAAACAGTGTTAGTGTTTGCTTGCTTGTGTGTGTGTGTGTGTGTGTGTGTGTGTGTGTGTGTGTGTGTGTGTGTGTGTGTGTGTGTGTGTGTGTGTGTGTGTGTGTGTGTGTGTGTGTGTGTGTGTGTGTGTGTGTGTGTGTGTGTGTGTGTGTGTGTGTGTGTGTCCAACATGATTTTTATTAGCAGTAAGATGTTTGTGTTCTGTGGATTCATAGATAATGCACAGTATGTCTTGGTCAGCAGCCTTTCTTTCTGAGCATATTATGAGCCTGCTGCTGTGAGTGATTGTCTATGAGGGGGAGGTAGAGGGAGGTAGAGGAGGGGTGAGGAGGGAGGAGGAACATCTGAGGCAGCTATTAATTACACTGGGTTAGGCTCAGGCATTAGCATTGAGGTGATACCAGACATCATTACATTAGTATGGCTTTACTATCATTATACTCAGGCAATCTGTGAGATGTACGTGAGACGATGAAAATCTTGGGATCTCTATATGTGGTTTATAGGCTGTGTGTTAGTGAGGTTTAACTGCTTCCTTCCCCTCAAACCAAAGGGACTGTTGTCGTTCAAATGTTAATGGGTTTGATCAGTTTAATAATGTCACCAGACACGTTTTCAGATGTAATATAATATAGTCACTGTTTATGCTAATGAGGAGCCTTTCTTTCAGGGTTTTACAGTAGTGGTCATGAATTTCTTATTTCTTAGACCTGCTGAACTGTGCCGCTGGGGAGGGAGCAGCTGGGGAGGGAGCCGCTGGGGAGGGAGCCGCTGGGGAGGGAGCCGCTGGGGAGGGAGCCGCTGGGGAGGGAGCCGCTGGGGAGGGAGCCGCTGGGTGGCCACCGGCTGCTGGTATACACCCAGGATCCGTGATGACTCCCGGGCTGGTAGGTCCGTCTCAAGTGGGGCAAAGCTGTTTGATAGCTGGATTGGATCTTCTTGGGTAGATGGGTGGCCAGACTGCCTCCCGGATCTACTACACCTTGCGAGCGTCCAGTCTCCCATGGATGCTGAGTTGAGCTTAACATCTGTCCGTTGAATTGGGACAGATCAACGCCGCCCAACTCATGACAGCTTTGCTATAGGAGGCTTTTTAAAACAGAGATTCGGTTTGCCTGGGTTACGGCAAGGTCGGTGTAGTTAGAAACCAAGCCGAACTAACAGCCGGATGATCTCTTCCCTAAGATGCTTGATGCTGGTGCATTTGGGGCAGACAAATCCCTGTCCATTTTCCAGTTCCACCTTATCCTTATCTTGTGATTGTGCGGGAATCATCTCACACCTGAAGCAGTTGTGCCCAGCCGTGGATAAAAACACTGGTAGGCTAGCTCTGCTAGCGTTAGCCTGCTCCATTTTCATGATGGCTAGCAGCTAACTGCTACTTAACAGGAATCCGACCGGGACACAAACTTGCGGTCCTAGCCATAAAGGCTGACCTCATCGCAGAATCAGTAGCAATACAACTTAAGCTATGATTAAAAACTATTTAATGAAATCAACAAACCAAGTGTAGGCAGTACATTGTTCTGTTGCACGCTTCGACCCAGGCTCGGTTGGTTCCGTTGCACGCTTCGACCCAGGCTCGGTTGGTTCCGTTGCACGCTTCGACCCAGGCTCGGTTGGTTCTGTTGTGGTTTGCATTATTTCTGAGGGACTGTAATGTGAAACAATAGGGCCTGTTTGTCTCTCTCCCTTAGTTGTGATGCTGTGGTCTGTATGTGTCTGTGTTGCTGTGACAGTCCTGTTGCTTCCAGCCAAACGCTTCCCCTCGACAGGCTGAACTGGGCCGGCATTATCTCTCTCCTGCAGTAACTGTTTTGTTTGTACGATGCAATGTCTACATACCTTCTAATAATATGTAGTGTGCCACATTGTCTGTGTGTGTGTGTGTGTGTGTGTGTGTGTGTGTGTGTGTGTGTGTGTGTGTGTGTGCGCGCGCGCGTATGTGTGTGTGTGTGTGTGTGTGGGGGTGTGTGTGTGTGTGTGTGTGTGTGTGTGTGTGTGTGTGGACAGAGTATAACAGAGTGCATATGTGCATCTGTGTACCCCTTGATACAGACAGGACGGTCAGTGGGAGCTCAATGTTTGGTACCCTGGTCATGCTCCACTCCCAATGTTTGGTACCCTGGTCATGCTCCACTCCCAATGTTTGGTACCCTGGTCATGTTCCACTCCCAATGTTTGGTACCCTGGTCATGTTCCACTCCCAATGTTTGGTACCCTGGTCATGCTCCACTCCCAATGTTTGGTACCCTGGTCATGCTCCACTCCCAATGTTTGGTACCCTGGTCATGCTCCACTCCCACCTCAATGGTTGGTACCCTGGTCATGCTCCACTCCCATCTCAATGGTTGGTACCCTGGTCATGCTCCACTCCCATCTCAAAGGTTGGTATCCTGGTCATGCTCCACTCCCATCTCAATGGTTGGTACCCTGGTCATGCTCCACTCCCATCTCAAAGGTTGGTATCCTGGTCATGCTCCACTCCCACCTCAATGGTTGGTACCCTGGTCATGCTCCACTACCATCTCAATGGTTGGTATCCTGGTCATGCTCCACTCCCATCTCAATGGTTGGTATCCTGGTCATGCTCCACTCCCATCTCAATAGTTGGTATCCTGGTCATGCTCCACTCCCATCTCAATGGTTGGTACCCTGGTCATGCTCCACTCCCATCTCAATGGTTGGTATCCTGGTCATGCTCCACTCCCATCTCAATGGTTGGTATCCTGGTCATGCTCCACTCCCATCTCAATGGTTGGTATCCTGGTCATGCTCCACTCCCACCCTAATCACAATTACAGTCTGATGGAAATCTATAATAACCGCTTTACTGGAGTTAGTTAGTGCAATGCTAATGTATCCCAGGAGTTCCCCTGATCCAGCTAGCGTGGTGCACCATGAAACAGGCTCATTAACTGTGTGTTTCAGGGAGGGTTAGAAGAGGTTGGCTCATCTTTAGCTAGCTATCTCCCTTCCATTAGCTCTTAGACCTTGATCGATTTGCCTTGGGATTGTTCACCTGAATATATCCCAGAGGTGGGTGTGTGTGTGTGTATGTGTGTGTCCCTGCGTGCGTGCATGCAAGTTCGTGTACTGTGTGTGTCCACACCTGCGTATTCTGCTTGCAGTGTCCCTCATCCATTATCAATTAGTGAGTGATCAATAGGTTGTTGTGATGCGGTGGGATTACTCAAAAAGGCCTCTGCAGGACCAGTGACGTTTCCCTGGCTAGGATCAAGCTGACCCTTCCCTCTGCAAGACCAGTGACATTTCCCTGGCTAGGATCAAGCTGACCCTTCCCTCTGCAGGACCAGTGACGTTTCCCTGGCTAGGATCACGCTGACCCTTCCCTCTGCAGGACCAGTGACGTTTCCCTGGCTAGGATCACGCTGACCCTTCCCTCTGCAGGACCAGTGACATTTCCATGGCTAGGATCACGCTGACCCTTCCCTCTGCAGGACCAGTGATGTTTCTCTGGCTAGGATCAAGCTGACCCTTCCCTCTGCAGGACTAGTGACGTTTCCCTGGCTAGGATCACGCTGACCCTTCCCTCATTTCTCTGTTCTTCTTCTTTTTCTGAACAAGGTGAGCTGTTATTTTATTTTAACAAATGTTCAGTGGCAGTTGTAAGATAGGGTAGGTGGTGGAAGCGTGACATGGCTCTGTCCTCAGGTTCCCCACAAAAACACACACCTCCTCTCTCACCCTCTCTGTTCCTTGTCTGAGCATCTTACCTGATCCAGAGAGAGAGAGAAGAAGAAGAAGGGAAATAAAAGGAGAGGCTGCTGTAGTGCTCTAAACTTTGTGTGACAATTCATTGTCCGCCCTCTGCTCCATTTCTGTCCATCTCTTCTCTCGTCCCTCTCTCCCGCTCTCTCTAAGAACCATAATTACCGGCCACTTAGGCTGAAAGGTCTGGCCTGAGGAACAAAGGGAGGAGCAGAGAGAGGGGGCGAGAAAGAGAGATCATGGAATGATTCTGTGTTGTGTCAATGGTTCTAAAGCGTAGTCAGTCATTCACAGTGAGAATGTTAATGCCTCTTGACCTTTGGGCAGGCAGCCAAACATGACGATGGGAAAACGACATTGGCTGGTTGCTGCAAGGCATCTCTCTCAAAGGCTTAATTCTGCCTGCGTTCTCAATCTTTTAAAGGTTCAATGCAGCTGTCTTTATCTCAATTTCACATAATTTCTGGGTAACAATTAAAGGGACACTTGGATATCTAGTAGATATCCATTTCATGCTAGTAGATACTCATAGACTTCCAGTCATTGTGCTGATGCTAGTTAGCAATGGCTCACAAAACTACCTCTAACTTCCTTCATACTGGACACAGTGACATAAAAATGGTATCCACGAGTTCACCTGACTCTGGGGAAGTACATAAAGAGTATCAGTCCCGAGGTATCCCTTTATTTATCTTACTGTGATTGTTCTCAATTCAAATGGTCTAAAAGCTTCCAAGCAAGAGCAGTTTCTCAAGTAAGAATTGTACATCTTATCCAGAGCGACTTATGGGAACAGTTAGGGTTGAGTGCCTTGCTCAAGGGGCACCTTCACCTAGTCGGCTCAGGTATTTAAACCAGCGACCTTTCTGTTACTGGCCCAACGATCTTAACCGCTAGACTACCTACCGGTACCTACACAGGTAGTGAGTGGTACAGTTCTGGCAAGGGTGTAAAATGGGGTGGCCGGGGGGTAGGAACGTTTTAGCTGGGGTTTTGGTTCCACCGGAGGGGGAGAGGAAGCATGGACCTGTCATACCTGTTTGCAGCCCGCTGTGCTTATCAGACAGCTTTTCCAGCCCACAGAATACATGCAGGCTGTCACCTTGCAGGGCAGACTTGGACACTGAGGGACAGGGAGATGAGGGAGGTGAGGGCTAAGGTGGCACAGGGGAAGAGGAGGCTTGTGTTCGGCATAAGCATACACCTCGTTCACCCACCCCCAGCTCTCTCAACTGCTGCCAGTATGGGAGGGAGCATGCATGACTAGCTCTAAGGTGAGAAGAGGCAGGGAGACGAGGCAGGGAGGTTTGGAGGGAGGGAGATAAAGTGTAGTAGAGAAGGAGGGCCAGATTAACAGACTGATGTGGGATGGCGTTTTGAAAGCGTCTGCACTCTCTTCCCTCTCTCCCCTCTCAGAGGTTGCCTTCTGATGACGTTAGTATCCATTTAAGTTTCAGTGTGTTTACACAAGGTGAACACAGCCTCCAGCCACCCAGCTTCCCTAACTCCCTGCCCAACCCCACTCACTCCTCTACCGTCTGTATAGAGCTGCTACAGAGGAGAACTTGTTTAGGGTGGGGTTAGTAGGGAAGTGAACAGATACAGTAAAGGAGAATTCTCACTGCATCTCTCACGACTGTGGTCCTCTATAGGATGTCTAGGGTAATAATTACTATCATGTAGCAACATGGGCAGAAGACATACTGTGTACATTGAGAGAGATTCTGTATATTGTACAGTACAGTATATGTTTAAGAAGAGATACAGTGGTTGGAAGGGTGCTAGTTTGTCAGGTGACCCCAACACACTGATATACTGCTGCACCACAGAAACAACCCTGTTGCTATGTGACTCAACAACACAAACCATTTCACATTTACTGATGTATTGACATTTTACACTGCAGAATGGAAGGTTGATATTATTTGTGACACGTTCTCTTCATTTATAACTCCTTCTCTGATTCAAGATTACCTGGACTTGGACAATGTTTAATCATGTATGGTTCCCTTCTCTCTCACTGTCAGTGGGCTGTGAGTTACACTGCCTTCAGAAAGTATTCATACCTCTTGACGACTTTAGTTGTGTTACAGCCTGAATTCAAAATGGAATTTAAAAAAAAAAAGTGTCACCAATTGACACACAATACCCCATAATGACAAAGTAAAAACATGTTTTTAGAAATGTTTGCCAATTTATTGAAAATTAAATACAGAAATATCTCATTTACATTAGTATTCACTTTGCTATGAGACTCCAAACTGAGCTCAGGTTCATCCAATTGCCTTCGATCATCCTTGAGATGTTTGGAGTCCATGTGAGGCCAATTCAATAGTTTGGACATGATTTAGAAAATAAACACATCTGTCTCTAAGGTCCCACAGTTGACAGTGTGTCAGAGCAGAAACTATCCCAGGAAGTCCAAGGAACTGTCCGTAGATACAATTAAATCTAGAAATATATACAAAAGTATGTGGACACCCCTAAACATTAGTGGATTCGGCTATTTCAGCCACACCCATTGCTGACAGGTGTTTAAAATCAAGCACACATCCATGCAATCTCAAAAAACAAAAATTGGCAGTAGAATGGCCTTACTGAAGAGCTCAGTAAATTCAACGTGGTAGCCTCATAGGATGCCACATTTCCAACAAGTCAGTTTGTAAAATTTCTGCCCTGCGATGAAGGGAGAGATGAAGGGAGAGAGATGAAGGGAGAGAGATGAAGGGAGAGATGAAGGGAGAGAGATGAAGGGAGAGATGAAGGGAGAGAGATGAAGGGAGAGATGAAGGGAGAGATGAAAATGAAGAGAGAGAGATGAAGGGAGATGAAGGGAGAGAGAGATGAAGGGAGAGATGAAGTTGAAGAGAGAGAGATGAAGGGAGAGATGAAGGGAGAGATGAAGGGAGATGAAGGGAGAGATGAAGAGAGAGAGATGAAGGGAGAGATGAAGGGAGATGAAGGGAGAGATGAAGAGAGAGAGATGAAGGGAGATGAAGGGAGATGAAGGGAGAGAGATGAAGGGAGATGAAGGGAGAGATGAAGAGAGAGAGATGAAGGGAGATGAAGGGAGAGATGAAGGGAGAGAGATGAAGGGAGAGATGAAGGGAGAGATGAGGGGAGAGATGAAGGTAGCGGTTGAGAGATGTGCTTATGTGCAGTGGTGTCGATAATCTCTCCCAAAGCGTGGTCCCCGTAGGACACGAGGTGAGGCCTTTTTTCGTGAGAGAGCGCACAGGGACCTCTCCGTTATCCATTCTGGGTGTGACAGCACATACATTTCAGCTGGAGTGGCTTGCTGCCATTATGGCTCTCATGCATTAGTGGCTGCACTAGAGTGCCCTGCCTTTTTATCCATTACAGCTTTGAATCAGTCACAGTTGCTCGACCCGCTGTCTTTAGTTAACCTAGTCTGGAGTAACTGCATGGGGAAAGCCACCTGTTGACTAATATTTAGCCAAGGCTGTTATAATATACACTGAGTGGACAAAACATTAAGAACACCTTCCTAATATTGAGTTGCAACCCCCTCCCATTTTGACATCTGAACGTCAGGGCATGGACTCTACAAGCTGTTGAAAGCGTTTGGTTTTTGGTATTTTATTAGGATCCCCATTAGCTGGTATCTGGTATTTTATTAGGATCCCCATTAGCTGGTATCTGGTATTTTATTAGGATCCCCATTAGCTGGTATCTGGTATTTTATTAGGATCCCCATTAGCTGGTATCTGGTATTTAATTAGGATCCCCATTAGCTGGTATCTGGTATTTTATTAGGATCCCCATTAGCTGGTGTTTGGTATTTTATTAGGAACCCCATTAGCTGGTATCTGGTATTTAATTAGGAACCCCATTAGCTGGTATCTGGTATTTTATTAGGATCCCCATTAGCTGGTGCAAAAGCAGCAGCTTCAGGATAGTCCTCGTTGAGGAATATATATACGTTCCTCTCAAGTTGTTGGCTCTTTCCAGAACAGCTACCTTGTTCTTGAACCTCAGGAACTTGACCCCTATCGGCCTGGGCCTGTTACCTGGGCCGGTGGTGGGTTTTCCAGTGCTGTGAGGCGCTTTCCACCTCAATCTTCCTGTGGTCCATCTTCAATTTCTCAGAGATCATTTCCCTCACTTTGTCCTCAGACTCCGTCCAGGTCTCATGTGGAGAATCTGCAATTCTGTCCACAACCATGTTGTTCTGCCTTGATTGTCCATCAAGATAGTCATAGTTATCATGGATTCACATACGGATGTCCTCTCTCAGTGACTTACAGGTTGCTGTCATCTTGCCTTTCTCCTGTTTCAACTCATCGAGCTGAGCCTGGGAGAACTGCAAGCTGTTCTTCAGGTCCTGGACCTCTCTGACCCTGGGAGAACTGCAAGCTGTTCTTCAGGTCCTGGACCTCTCTGACCCTGTGAGAGCTGCAGACTGTTCTTCAGGTCCTGGACCTCTCTGACCCTGGCAGAACTGCAAACTGTTCTTCAGGTCCTGGACCTCTCTGACCCTGGGAGAACTGCAGACTGTTCTTCAGGTCCTGGACCTCTCTGACCCTGGGAGAACTGCAAGCTGTTCTTCAGGTCCTGGACCTCTCTGACCCTGGGAGATCTGCAAGCTGTTCTTCAGGTCCTGGACCTCTCTGACCCTGGGAGATCTGCAAGCTGTTCTTCAGGTCCTGGACCTCTCTGGTCAGGTTGTCCATTATTTTATTTGTTGAATCCACCAGTATTTGGACAAAATACTTAAAGCTATTTTCTTGTTTTTGTAACAACTGCTTGTAGAACTCTCTTTGTTTTTTAAAGGATCCTTCACCACTGTCCTCAACGGTACTCCTGCCAACTTTGGTCTTTGTCATGGTAACAACGTAGGTTCCACTGTTCCTCCTCTCAGTTCCAGACAGGGCAGGTCACAGGTCACAGGTCACAGGGAAGATTGGAAACAACAAACAGCAGGGATCTAGACAGACACAAACCGAGGACACTCCACGGTCCCAGCCACAAGGGATAACCGCATCCCGGCCTGTGATCAATCCCTCAACATGTTGACTCCCAATGCTTCCCACAGTAGTACCAAGTTGGCTGGATGGCCTTTGGGTGGTGGACCATTCTTGATACACCCGGGAAACCTTTGAGCATGAAAAATGAAAAACCCAGCAGCGTTGCAGTTCTTGACACAAACCTGTCCACCTGGCACCTACTACCATACACTACCATACACTACCATACACTATCATACACTACCATACACTACCATACACTACCATACCCTACCATACCCTACCATACACTACCATACATTACCATACACTACCATACCCTACCATACACTACCATACCCTACCATACCCTACCATACCCTACCATACACTACCCTACCCTACCCTACCCTACCATACACTACCATACATTACCATACACTACCATACACTACCATACCCTACCATACCCTACCATACCCTACCATACCCTACCATACCCTACCATACACTACCCTACCCTACCCTACCCTACCATACACTACCATACATTACCATACACTACCATACACTACCATACACTACCATACCCTACCATACACTACCATACACTACCATGCTGGCCCATGTTGACTCCCAATGCTTCCCACAGTTGTGTCAAGTTGGCTGGATGTCCTTTGGGTGGTGGACCATTCTTGATACACACAGGAAACTGTTGAGTGTGAAAAACCCAGCAGTGTTGCAGTTCTTAACACAAACCGGTGTGCCTGGCACCTACTACCATACCCAGTTCAAAGGCACTTCAATATTTTGTGTTGCCCATTTACCCTCTGAATGGCACACATACACAATCCATGTTTCAGTTGTATTTAACCTGACTCCTCCCCTTCATCTACACTGATTGAAGTGGATTTAACAAGTGACATCAGTAAGGGATCATAGCTTTCATCTGGATTCACCTGGTCAGTCTGTCATGGAAAGGGAAGGTGTCCTTAATGTTTTGTACACTCAGTGTATTATAGACACTTTACATTGGAGGGTAATTAGTTGTGTCTACGTCTGTTTGTCAAACCAAACCATAGCTCTTTAATTCAGTGAAGACCTCCGTTCTGTAGTCCTTCCCCTTTATCAGTATGGCTATTCATTCATGGATCATCACTTTGTATTTCATAATCCACTTCAAGGGCCTGGTTATTAAAATTCACACTAGTTAAACATGATCCCATTTCCTCCCTGCATCTTGTATTACTGTAATATATATATATTTAGCCAAGGACCCTGATACAGTCTTCCTCCAGTCCTCACTCTCTCTCTCTTATTCTTCCTCCCTCTCTTTCTTGTTTTCCCTTCTTTCACTCTTTATCTCTCTTTATTTTCCTCTAATTTTCTATCCCCCCCTCCTCTCTCTCTCTCTTCCCTCCATCTCACTTCTCTCCTCTCCCTCTCTCGTTCCGTCTGTCAGATGTGTAGTTGAGTTATGAGGATGTGTGTGAGTGTGTTTAGCGGGACAGAGTGGTGTCTGGCGGCTCCAGAAAATGAATACTTTGTCTGGACAGCGTCTGTGTGTTTAACCCTCTAAGGGTTCAGGTTAGGGTTGTTGGGAGGATTGTTGGGAGGGTTGTTGGGAGGATTGTTGGGAGGATTGTTGGGAGGGTTGTTGGGAGGATTGTTGGGAGGATTGTTGGGAGGATTGTTGGGAGGATTGTTGGGAGGGTTGTTGGGAGGATTGTTGGGAGGATTGTTGGGAGGATTGTTGGGAGGATTGTTGGGAGGATTGTTGGGAGGATTGTTGGGAGGATTGTTGGGAGGGTTGTTGGGAGGGTTGTTGGGAGGGTTGTTGGGAGGATTGTTGGGAGGATTGTTGGGAGGATTGTTGGGAGGGTTGTTGGGAGGATTGTTGGGAGGATTGTTGGGAGGATTGTTGGGAGGGTTGTTGGGAGGATTGTTGGGAGGATTGTTGGGAGGGTTGTTGGGAGGGTTGTTGGGAGGATTGTTGGGAGGATTGTTGGGAGGATTGTTGGGAGGGTTGTTGGGAGGGTTGTTGGGAGGATTGTTGGGAGGGTTGTTGGGAGGGTTGTTGGGAGGATTGTTGGGAGGATTGTTGGGAGGATTGTTGGGAGGGTTGTTGGGAGGGTTGTTGGGAGGGTTGTTGGGAGGATTGTTGGGAGGATTGTTGGGAGGGTTGTTGGGAGGGTTGTTGGGAGGATTGTTGGGAGGATTGTTGGGAGGATTGTTGGGAGGATTGTTGGGAGGGTTGTTGGTAGGATTGTTGGGAGGATTGTTGGGAGGATTGTTGGGAGGATTGTTGGGAGGATTGTTGGGAGGATTGTTGGGAGAATTGTTGGGAGGATTGTTGGGAGGATTGTTGGGAGGATTGTTGGGAGGATTGTTGGGAGGATTGTTGAGAGGATTGTTGGGAGGATTGTTGGGAGGGTTGTTGGGAGGAATGTTGGGAGGGTTGTTGGGAGGATTGTTGGGAGGATTGTTGGGAGGATTGTTGGGAGGATTGTTGGGAGGATTGTTGGGAGGATTGTTGGGAGGATTGTTGGGAGGGTTGTTGGGAGGATTGTTGGGAGGATTGTTGGGAGGATTGTTGGGAGGATTGTTGGGAGGGTTGTTGGGAGGATTGTTGGGAGGGTTGTTGGGAGGATTGTTGGGAGGATTGTTGGGAGGATTGTTGGGAGGATTGTTGGGAGGGTTGTTGGGAGGATTGTTGGGAGGATTGTTGGGAGGATTGTTGGGAGGATTGTTGGGAGGGTTGTTGGGAGGATTGTTGGGAGGGTTGTTGGGAGGATTGTTGGGAGGATTGTTGGGAGGATTGTTGGGAGGATTGTTGGGAGGATTGTTGGGAGGATTGTTGGGAGGGTTGTTGGGAGGGTTGTTGGGAGGATTGTTGGGAGGATTGTTGGGAGGATTGTTGGGAGGATTGTTGGGAGGATTGTTGGGAGGATTGTTGGGAGGGTAATCTGATTCGAAATCTGTGTTTAGGGTGGCAACTTCAACGTGGCGCAACAACACACCTCACAGACACAGACTGCCTTCCTCTCCTTCTCCCCCTTCATGATTCTCTCTCTACATCTTTTTATTCCCTCTCTAAATCAATCTCCTCTTCTTCTCCCCCCTCTTCCTCTCCCCCCTCTTCCTCTCCCCCCGCGCTATCTGCATTTAGTTGTTCACGGTGAAGGTAGAGAAGAGCAGGTGCGTTTTATGCTTAAAGTGCCTGAGAAGTGTTCCAATTTGTTATGGCCAATAAATTGTGTGGTTGTCGGGCCAGCGTCTGCGTCTCTCGCTAGCTGTAGTTCTGACAGGGCACAGAGACAAGGACGGGCATGGAGGTGTGCCAGCCCAACCAGCTGAGGGACCAGACACAGTCTGAATCTCACCATTGATCTCTCTGACTTAAAGGGGTAATTCACTATTTTACAACTTGAAATGAGATGGTTCCTCACCCTGAAAGTAGTCGATGGGCAGGATAAACTGTAATTCAATTCTTTAAACAGCCATTACTAACTTTAGTTAAAAATCTATGGATGCCCCTGTCACTTCCATAGATTTTGAACTAGCGGTGGAAAAGTTAGATGAAGTTATTTTTTTATATTTCTTTAGTATTGCACATATATTGTAGCTTCCATCTATGTAATTGTCAGCCTAATTTCCAATCCTCATGTAGTCCAAAGTTTGGAATATTACTCATTCAAGTGTTTTTCTTTATTTTTTACTATTTTCTACATTGTAGAATAAAAGTGAAGACATCAAAACTATGAAATGACACATATGGAATCATGTAGTAACCAAAAATGCGTTAAACAAATCAAAATATATTTTCTATTTGAGATTCTTCAAAGTAGACACCCTTTGCCTTGATGACAGCTTTGCATAGACTTGGCATTCTCTCAACCAGCATCATGAGGTAGTCACCTGGAATGCATTTCAATTAACAGGTTTGCCTTGTTAAAAGTTATTTTGTGGAATTTCTTTCCTTCTTAATGCGTTTGAGCCAATCAGTTGTGTTGTGACAAGGTAGGGGGTGGTATACAGAAGATAACCCTATTTGGTAAAAGAGCAGAGAGAAACGACAGTCCATCATTACTTTAAGACATGAACATCAATCAATACGGACAATTTCAAGAACTTTTACATTTTCTTCAAGTGCAGTCGCAAAAACCATCAAGCGCTATGATGAAACTGTCTCTCATGAGGATCCAGAGTTACTGCATGGTTCCATATGTGTTATTTCATAGTTTTGATGTCTCCACTATTATTCTACAATGTAGAAAATAGTAAAAAATAAGAAAAACCCTTGAATGAGTAAGTGTTCTAAAACCTTCGACTGGTACTGTATGTAGAGGGACAGAAGGATTATGTCAAATCAAATGTATTGGTCACATACCCATATTTAGCAGATGTTATTGCGGGTGTAGCCTTCAAAAACTATTCATACCCCTTGACTTATTTGGTAGTGTTTATTCTAACTATGAGGTATAAAAGAGAGACAAAGAGAGGAAAGGGGAGAGAGGCAGGCTAGAGCATGTTAACTGAGAAGTATCAAGACCCTAAACGTCAACTTTGAGTTCTCTCCACTTTGGCACAGGGGTTAAAGGGCCTGGGGGACCACTTAGACCTGGGCCCAAAATGTTCCCCCTCCCACAGGAGGCTAATTTAGTTGATTACCATCCACTGCCTTCAGTTTCATGTAATCAGCCTGAAGTGGGCTTCCATCTCTTCCAACTGCTGAGATCCTGATCTCTCCTGTCACACTGATGACTTTGGTCACAACTTATAAATATAACTCATGAAGTTAATAAGCAAAGTCGCTAAATCTTCACCAGCTGTATCCTTACGGACCAGGGTAAACCTTCACCAGCTGTATCCCTACGGACCGGGGTAAACCTTCACCAGCTGTATCCTTACGGACCAGGGTAAACCTTCACCAGCTGTATCCCTACGGACCAGGGTAAACCTTCACCAGCTGTATCCCTACGGACCGGGGTAAACCTTCACCAGCTGTATCCCTACGGACCGGGGTAAACCTTCACCAGCTGTATCCTTACGGACCGGGGTAAACCTTCACCAGCTGTATCCCTACGGACCGGGGTAAACCTTCACCAGCTGTATCCTTACGGACCGGGGTAAACCTTCACCAGCTGTATCCCTACGTACCGGGGTAAACCTTCACCAGCTGTATCCCTACGGACCGGGGTAAACCTTCACCAGCTGTATCCTTACGGACCGGGGTAAACTTTCACCAGCTGTATCCCTACGGACCGGGGTAAACCTTCACCAGCTGTATCCTTACGGACCAGGGTAAATCTTCACCAGCTGTATCCTTACGGACCAGGGTAAACCTTCACCAGCTGTATCCCTACGGACCAGGGTAAACCTTCACCAGCTGTATCCTTACGGACCAGGGTAAACCTTCGCAAGCTGTATCCTTACGGATCAGGGTAAACCTTCACCAGTTGTATCCTTACGGACCAGGGTAAACCTTCGCAAGCTGTATCCTTACGGACCAGGGTAAACCTTCACCAGCTGTATCCTTACGGACCAGGGTAAACCTTCACCAGCTGTATCCTTACGGACCAGGGTAAATCTTCACCAGCTGTATCCTTACGGACCAGGGTAAACCTTCACCAGCTGTATCCCTACGGACCAGGGTAAACCTTCACCAGCTGTATCCTTACGGACCAGGATAAACCTTCACCAGCTGTATCCTTACGGACCAGGGTAAACCTTCACCAGTTGTATCCTTACGGACCAGGGTAAACCTTCACCAGCTGTATCCTTACGGACCAGGGTAAACCTTCACCAGCTGTATCCTTACGGACCAGGGTAAACCTTCACCAGCTGTATCCTTACGGACCAGGGTAAACCTTCACCAGCTGTATCCCTACGGACCAGGGTAAACCTTCACCAGCTGTATCCTTACGGACCAGGGTAAACCTTCACCAGCTGTATCCTTACGGACCAGGGTATACCTTCACCAGCTGTATCCTTACGGACCAGGGTAAACCTTCACCAGCTGTATCCCTACGGACCAGGGTAAATCTTCACCAGCTGTATCCTTACGGACCAGGGTAAAACTTCACCATGCAAGAACTATGATCATTCTTGCATCATCTTCATAATTTCACATTCCTTCTCCTCCTTCCAACCCTTGTGTTATATCCTGTCTGTAATCTGTAGGCTGGTGGCAGAACTGCAGATAGATATGTCCGTTCTATAATGGGTTTATAAGGTCTGCAGACACATGATACATGTGGAGCATTGTAAACGGTGCTCTCTGTGGCTGGGTGACTGATTCACTCCCATTAAAACAGACACATTACACAAACTCAGCATTCCAATTATATTTCACCCAGGAAAGAACACACCACAGATAGGCTCCAGTTGGGAGTCTGATGTGCTTGTCATCTAAATGAATCTAATGAATGGCTTTCTACACTGTTCGGGGTAAAAAAAAACATGCGACTTGATGTTTTTATAGTAACTCATTTCACACTTCGTTAACAGCTAACGTTGTTCATCATATCAAAGGGTACAATGATAGAATCAGGTGTTAATTATCCAGCTACATCTAGGCAGATTTCCTCAGTCAACCCATTCTGCATGAAACAACATGAAACACACACACACACACAATATCCGCTTTCTCTAAACTCACACAGTTTTGACACAGAGGCAATTGTCATACTACGTTGTTAGGCTGAATACATGTCCTTCCCATTCACATACGCTGTTGATGTTCAGTACCAGTGAGTCATTCAGCCAGTCAAAGCTCAGATCTCCATTGTGGACAACTGACATCCTTATTCATCAATGAAAGCCTGTCTCCCTCTCCCAGTGCTCCTACAGGGTTTTGGTATTTGGTATCTTGGGGTACAGGAAGTTGGTATCTGGTGTCTTGGGACCGTCGCTGTGTAGCAGTCTGGATCTTTTTTACCCAATCCACCTGACAAGACATGGCAGGAGATGGTGACCTGAGAGGAGAGGGTTGTTAGAGTCCCCATGTGGGATTTAGTGTCTCCTAGCTAACAGATCATTTCCCCACTCAAGGCTTGAAGGTTGTACCACAGCGATGTCCAGTCCGGTTTTTGACGGTTCAACTCCAGTCAAGATGGATACAGTTAGAGAGTTTACATACACCTTAGCCAAATACATTTAAACTCAGTTTTTTACAATTCCTGACATTTAATCCTAGTAAACATTCCCTGTCTTAGGTCAGTTAGGATCACCACTTTATTTTAAGAATGTGAAATGTCAGAATAATAGTAGAGAGAATGATTTATTTCAGCTTTTATTTCTTTCATCACATTCCCAGTGGGTCAGAAGTTTACATACACTCAATTAGTATTTGGTAGCTTTGCCTTTAAATTGTTTAACTTGGGTCAAACGTTTCAGGTAGCCTTCCACAAGCTTCCCACAATAAGTTGGGTGAATTTTGGCCCATTCCTCCTGACAGAACTGGGGTAACTGAGTCAGGTTTGTAGGCCTCCTTGCTCGCAAACACTTTTTTAGTTCTGCCCACACATTTTCTATAGGATTGAGATCAGGGCTTTGTGATGGCCACTCCAATACCTGACTTTGTTGTCCTTAAGCCATTTTGCCACAACTTTGGAAGTATGCTTGGGGTCATTGTCCATTTGGAAGACCCATGAAAATTAAAACCCAAAAATGAGTTTTAATGACTTCAACCTAAGTGTATGTAAACTTCCGACTTCAACTGTAAATAGATAGATAGATAGATAGATAGATAGATAGATAGATAGATAGATAGATAGATAGATAGATAGATAGATAGATAGATAGATAGATAGATAGATAGATAGATAGATAGATAGATAGATAGATAGATAGATAGATAGATAGATAGATAGATAGATAGATAGATAGATAGATAGATAGATAGATAGATAGATAGATAGATAGATAGATAGATAGATAGATAGATAGATAGATAGATAGATAGATAGATAGATAGATAGATAGATAGATAGATAGATAGATAGATAGATAGATAGATAGATAGATAGATAGATAGATAGATAGATAGATAGATAGATAGATAGATAGATAGATAGATAGATAGATAGATAGATAGATAGATAGATAGATAGATAGATAGATAGATAGATAGATAGGTACTTAATTGATCCCCGAGGGGAAATTTCTTCGTCAAGCAGCTACGAAAAAAGCTGAATGAGTGAATTATTGAATATGTACACTATACATTGTTACAGAGTGTTAGGTGAAAAAATTATACAATTATTGCACGTTGATATAAATAAATAAATATTTGCATGGTTAACTATACTATAGTATACAGGTCGATGGCAGAGAAAGATACTTAAATAGCTAAATGTGCGTATGATATAAGTGAGGGTAATAATAGTTTACTTAATATACAGTCTGGTTAAATGTGCAGGTAAGTGAATGACAGGAAGAGATACTTTAATAGCTAAATGTGTGTATGATATCATTTGCGGTAATAATAGTAATTCCCTTAAAATACAGTCCTTAGTGCGCAGGGTTTAATTACAGATAACTGCACGTATTGCACATTCAATATACTAAAAGCAATGAAAAAAGATACAACTGACACACCGTGGTGGGATCAGTCTGTGACTGAAAGTGCTCCTCTGCGTCATAACCATAGCGTGCAGAGGGTGGGTGATGTTGTCCATGATGGCCAGCAGTTTGGCCAGGATCCGTCTCTCCGCCACCTCCTCTAGAGTGTCAAGGCTCATCCCCAGGACAGAGCTAGCCTTCCTGATCAGCTTATTTACCCGTGAAGCATCCCCGGCTTTGATGTTTGCTCCCCAGCACACCACTTAAAAAAAGATGGCACTGCCACCACAGACTGGTAGAAGGTATGCAGTAGTTTACTGCACACGTTGAAGGACCTGAGCCTCCTCAGAAAGTAGAGTCGGCTCTGGCCCTTTTTGTACAGAGCCCCGGTGTTACCGGCCCATTCCAGCCCGTTGTCCATATGGACTCCGAGGAACTTGTATGACCCAAACATTTCCACATCCATCCCCTGAATAGGGACTGCAGTCGGTTGTGCCTCAGTTCTCCTGAAGTCCACCACCATCTCCTTTGTTTTGCTGATGTTGAGCTGAAGGTGGTTCTGCTCACACCAAGTCATTGATTGTGCTCCTGTACTCCTCCTCCTGCCCACCCCTGATGCACCCTACAATAACTTCTGTAGGTGGCATGTTTCAGAGTTATATCTGAAGTCCGAGGTGTAGAGGGTGAACAGGAAGGGGGACAGGACCGTTCCCTGGGGGGCCCCTGTGTTGCTCACTGCCCGTTCTGACACACAGCTCTGTAGTCGCACAAATTGTAGCCTACCGGTCAAGTAGTCCGTAACCCAGGAGACTAAGGGTGCTTCCACTTTCATCCTCCTCATCTTCTCACCCAGTAGCAGGGGCTGAATGGTGTTGTAGGCACTGGAGAAGTCAAAAAACATAACCCTCATAGTACAACCTGCGTTGTCCAGGTGAGAGAAGGCCCTCTGCAGAAGGTTTTGCGCTGGTATGCGAACTGCAGGGGGTCCAGTGATGTACACACCAGGGGTCTGAGGTGAGTGAGGACTAACCTTTCCAGGGTCTTCATGATGTGGGATGTTAGCGCTACAGGTCTGAAGTCATTCAGGACAGTGGGGTGCACCTTCTTGGGCACTGGGACCATGCAGGATGTTTTCCACAGTACAGGGACCCTTTCCAGGCTCAGGCTAAGGTTGAGGTGGCGCTGGAGTATTCCACACAGTTGGTCAGCACAGACCCTAAGAACCCTTGGGCTGATGCCATCAGGACCCGCCGCTTTCCACTGATGTAGTCTCTCCAGCTCTCTCTTCACTTGGTTGGTGGTGAAAGCCAGCCCAGGTGGGGGGGTGGGGGGAAGGGGGGTGTTGAGGATCAGTCCAGAGGTGGGGGGAAGGGAGGTGTTGCAGATCAGTCCAGAGGGAGCGGGGGCGGAGGTGGGGAGGGGTTCGATGATTGTCTCAACAGAGGTGTTGTGAGCAAAGTGGGGGTGGGACAGCCGTGAGGGTGTGTGGTCTGGGGAGCTGGGCAGCTGGAGGGGAGGTGGACAGGGCCAGTATCGAACCTGTTACAAAATTGGTTCAGCTCATTGGCTCTGTCCTGGGTCCCCTCCGTCTGCCCACTGTTTGACTTTTTGAAGCCAGTGATATTTCTCATACCCTTCCACACCTCTCTCACCTGGCTCTGCCTCAGCTTGTCCTCCATCTTCTCCTTATACCCTCTCTTCCCCTCAGCAATCCGCAACTTCAGCTCCCTCTGGACGCATTTCAATTTGTCCCTGTCCCCCTCCTTGAAGGCCCTCTTCTTCTCATTCAGCAGGGCCTTCAGGTCACTGGTGACCCAGGGTTTATTATTTGGAAAACAGCGTACCTTCCTGGTGGGTACAGTGTTGTCTACACAAAAATGTATATAGTCCATTATTCAGTCTGTAAGTCCATCAATGTCCTCCCCATGAGCCTCACAGAGCACATCCCAGTCTGTTGTTTCAAAGCAGTCCTGTAGGGCCTCCGGAGACCATCTCCTAATGGTCCTAGTGGTCGCAGGCTGCTGTTGGACCATAGGCCTGTAGAGTGGGTTGAGGTGGACAAGGTTGTCACACGCTGTGTTTGCGTCAGTGGAGGGCGGGATGTAAACAATAACAGCAATGGCCGCCGTGAATTCCCTCAGCAAATAGTAGGGTCTCAGGCTAACGGCTAACAGCTCAATGTCCGGGCTACAAAACTGTTCCTTAAGAGTAATATGGCTCGGATTACACCATCTGTTGTTAACTAATAAAGCCAGCCCCCCTCCCTTACTCATAACGGAAGAAGTGCTGTCCGCTTTGATGGTCTGGAAACCGCCGAAAGTGACTTTCCCCGTGGGGATGTTATCATTCAGCCATGTCTCTGTAAAAAACACTAGACTAGCTTCTCTGAACTGCCTTTCCTCCATCTTGTTATGCAGCGATCTCACGTTGCCCATAATGATAGACAGTATAGCCGGCTTGTATTTCCTAAGCTTTGCTTTACACTTCGATCCCGCCCTGCGTCCACGGCGTCGCCTATTCAACTCGTCCGGAATAACAAACTTTTCCCTGGGGAGTAGCAGCGCTGAGTGGGCTAAATCCAGGAGCTGGGCTCGGTTGTAGATAATTGAGGACTCGCCTGTATGTTTGCCGCTGCTAAACGTAAGAAAAAGTGCCTCAGTGATAAAAACCAACAATTAACGCACGAACATGGGAGCTGCTTAACAGGCGACCACACAGGGCGGAGCCAAGGCTTGAAGGTTGTACCACAGCCGTGTCCAGTCCTGTTTTTGACGGTTCAACTCCTCCTGTTGATAGAGAGAGTTCTCTGTGGAAGCCGCAAAGGTCACTGTCTGTATTCCTCCTGTTTTACTATGAAAGAAACAGATGGAGAGAGTTCTCTGTGGAAGCCTCCAAGGTCACTGCCTGTATTCTTCCGTCAGAGTGGGTGAGTTCATGACGAGGCAGACAGCTTCCATTTCTCACCGAATGTCATGCGGCCTGTTTTTTAAACACCTGTGAGACGGATATAAGCAGAGGGATATGTTCCCTGTTTTTAAACGCCTGTGAGACGGATATTGTGAGGGTTTGGCTGTGGTTAGACCTTACTCCCAATAAGGGGAGTGGTAGAACCACAGTCAAGCCCTCACACCCGAACTAGGGGAGTAATGATCCCCAATCAGAGACAGCTGTACAGGGTTGTCTCTGATTGGGGATTGCATTTAGGTACCACTCTCAGCCACCTGTGTGTGGATCATTGTTTGATGTCATCTTTCAAGTAAGTGTGGTTTCCTTTAGTTCATGTATATTGTTATTATTTTGTATAGTTCCAACCAAGTTTAGTTTTATGTTGAATAAAACAATGTCGAACTATCACTACGCCTTGCCTTGGTCAATGGAAAAACACGATCGTGACAGAATGACCCACCACTACCAGACCAAGCAGCGTAACTGGGGAGAGAGGGAGAGAGGGAGAGAGGGAGAGAGAGGAGGTGCCGCCGCCGCGTTATGCGCGACGCGCGAGACGGGGAAACGCCCGCCAACAACCCCAAGGGAATTTTGGGGGGGGGGCTATGGGGGTGGTCTGGTCGAGAGGAGGAGACGCCAGTACCACTCTCCAGGTGGAATGGCGAGGAGGAAGAGGAACAGGACTGGAAGGAGTTGGATGAGGAGGCGCGATACCGGGCTGGAGTATTCAGGAGGATCATGGAGCTGAGTAGGCAGAATTGGAAGGAGTGCGAGAGCGAGAAAACGGAGCTGAGGGGAAAGAGGCCCATGAGGGGCATTCCCGATCCGGGTCGTTCGGGGCCAACCTTCCAAGCCGAGTCTCCAATGCGCATTTCCAGTCCGGTACATCCTGTGCCAGCTCCCAGCACTCGCCCTGAAGTGCGTGTCACCAGTCTGGTGCCATCTGTGCCGGATTCACGCACCAGGCCTCCAGGGCACCTCTCCAGTCCGGTACACCCAGTACCGGCTCCCCGCACTCGACCTCCAGCGAAGGTCCGCAGCACGGAGCCTCCAGTGAAGGTCAGCAACCCAGAACCTCCAGCGAAGGTCCGCAGCCCAGAGCCTCTAGCGAAGGCCCGCAGCACAGAGCCTCCAGCGAAGGTCCGCAACCCAGAACCTCCAGTGAAGGTCCGCAACCCAGAACCTCCAGTGAAGGTCCGCAACCCAGAACCTCCAGTGAAGGTCAGCAACCCAGAACCTCCAGCGAAGGTCCGCAGCCCAGAGCCTCTAGCGAAGGCCCGCAGCACAGAGCCTCCAGCGAAGGCCCGCAAACCAGAACCTCCAGTGAAGGTCAGCAGCCCAGAACCTCCAGTGAAGGTCAGCAGCCCAGAACCTCCAGCGAAGGTCCGCAGCCCGGAACCTCCAGCGAAGGTCCGTAGCCCTGAGCCTACAGTGAAGGTCCGCAACCTTGAGCCTACAGTGAAGGTCCGTAGCCCGGAGCCTACAGCGAAGGCCCGAAGCCCGGAGCCTACAGCGAAGGACCGCAGCCCGGAGCCTCCAGGGAAGGTCCGCAACCTTGAGCCTACAGTAAAGGTCCGTAGCTGGGAGCCTCCAGCGAAGGCCCGCAGCCCGGAGTCCCGGAGCAGTCCGCTCCACCGGTGCCCAATCCGGGTCCAGTCGTCTGCTTCCGGTGCCCAGTCGGGGTCCGGACGTCTGCCCAGCTCCAGAGCCGGAACCACCTGCCACACCGGTACCCAGTCCGGGTCCGGTCGTTTGTACCGCTCCAGGGTCGGGGGCTCCCACACCAGGGTCCAGTCAGGACTTGGTGCTTCGTGGGAGGACGGAGGGGAAAATCACCGTGCTGGGGTCCGGACCGGATCGGGCGAGCAACGCTGAGGTAGGAAGGGAGCAGCCTTCACTGCCTACGTCACGTCCGAGGCCGGGTCCGGAGCCTCCACCAGCAACCGCCCCAGTACTCCGCCCTTTTCCCCCTAGTTTAGTTTATAATTTTTTTGAGAGGGGAGATTATTTTGCGGTCGGGAGTCCGCACCTTAGGGGGGGGGGGGGGGGTACTGTGAGGGTTTGGCTGTGGTTAGACCTTACTCCCAATAAGGGGAGGGGTAGAACCACAGTCAAGCCCTCACACCCTAACTAGGGGAGTAATGATCCTCAATCAGAGACAGCTGTACAGGGTTGTCTCTGATTGGGGATTGCATTTAGGCACCACTCTCAGCCACCTGTGTGTGGGTCATTGTTTGATGTCATCTTTCAAGTAAGTGTGGTTTCCTTTAGTTCATGTATATTGTTATTATTTTGTATAGTTCCGACCAAGTTTAGTTTTATGTTGAATAAAACAATGTCGAACTATCACTACGCCTTGCCTTGGTCAATGGAAACACACGATCGTGACAGATATAAGCAAAGGATTGGCAGATAGGTAGTTCCAGGTAGATCTGAGATAAGTTCTGTGCCCCTCTGAGCGCCCATATGACGGGTGAGGCCTGTTGGCTGGCAGTTTCATAGCCACCTCATTGTTCATTGGCACTGCAGGGCACAGTGAAAGAAACACAACAGGGTTTATTGATTGAAGGTGCCTGGGGTGAAACGTACTGTATGATTGTAAGGGCTTGGTTGTGGTAAGGCCTCTTACTCCCACCTAGGGGAGGAGAGAGGCACACAACCAAGTCCTCACACTCCTATTAGGGAGATTATGATCCCCAATCAGAGACAGCTGTCTAGCATTGTCTCTGATTGGGGATAGTATTTAAGAGCAACCCAAATCCACCTGTGTGTGGATCATTGTTCCTGCTTGTCTGCCGTGTTAAACAGAAAGCAAGTAAGTCACCGTGTTTTGTTTTGTACTAGTTATATTTTTTCACTCTCCTTTTTATTTGTTAAATGCTTCGTGAGAACACCTCATTTCCAATAAAAAAGATGACACTTCACCAGCGCTCTGTCTACCGTCCCTTATATAATGCGCACCGTGACAATGATGTTGACTGGTGAGCTTCCTTTGACCACCTGTCCTAAATCAAAAAGTACAGTAAAAGTCATCTGCAGTACGGTCTTCTTTTGAAGGTTGGTTGAAGACATTGATCAAAAGCCTTCTGAGTGAAATGACATGGACATCTCTATCATGTCGTTTGAGATCTTCTCTGCCACTTCACAGATGTTTTCTGGTCCAATTTGTAAAGGGCGGAGAGGAATTTGGGATCAAAGAATTGCTGTGGCCTTTACTTGAAGAGAGGTAATGAAGGAAACTAAAAAATGTTGGTACCGCAGTGGAGGGTGTGGGGGTATAGATGGAGGGTATAGATGGAGGGTATAGATGGAGGGTATAGATGGAGGGTATAGATGGAGGGTATAGATGGAGGGTATAGATGGGGGGGGTATAGATGGAGGGTATAGATGGAGGGTATAGATGGAGGGTATAGATGGGGGGTATAGATGGAGGGTATAGATGGAGGGTATAGATGGGGGGTATAGATGGAGGGTATAGATGGGGGGGTATAGATGGGGGGTATAGATGGAGGTATAGATGGAGGGTATAGATGGAGGGTATAGATGGAGGGTATAGATGGGGGGTATAGATGGGGGGTATAGATGGGGGGTATAGATGGGGGGTATAGATGGAGGGTATAGATGGGGGGTATAGATGGGGGGTATAGATGGGGGGGTATAGATGGGGGGGTATAGATGGAGGGTATAGATGGGGGGGTATAGATGGAGGGGGTATAGATGGAGGGGGTATAGATGGAGGGGGTATAGATGGGGGGGTATAGATGGGGGGGTATAGATGGAGGGTATAGATGGGGGGTATAGATGGAGGGTATAGATGGAGGGTATAGATGGAGGGTATAGATGGAGGGTATAGATGGAGGGTATATATGGGGGGGGTATAGATGGAGGGTATAGATGGAGGGGGTATAGATGGGGGGGTATAGATGGAGGGGGTATAGATGGAGGGGGTATAGATGGAGGGGGTATAGATGGGGGGTATAGATGGAGGGTATAGATGGAGGGTATAGATGGGGGGGGTATAGATGGAGGGGGTATAGATGGGGGGTATAGATGGAGGGGGTATAGATGGGGGGTATAGATGGGGGGTATAGATGGGGGGTATAGATGGGGGGTATAGATGGGGGGTATAGATGGAGGGTATAGATGGGGGGTGTAGATGGAGGGTATAGATGGAGGGTATAGATGGGGGGGGGTATAGATGGGGGGTATAGATGGAGGGTATAGATGGGGGGTATAGATGGAGGGTATAGATGGAGGGTATAGATGGAGGGTATAGATGGAGGGTATAGATGGAGGGTATAGATGGAGGGTATAGATGGAGGGTATAGATGGAGGGGGTATAGATGGGGGGTATAGATGGAGGGTATAGATGGAGGGGGTATAGATGGAGGGGGTATAGATGGGGGGTGTAGATGGAGGGTATAGATGGGGGGTGTAGATGGAGGGTATAGATGGAGGGTATAGATGGAGGGTATAGATGGGGGGTATAGATGGAGGGTATAGATGGAGGGTATAGATGGAGGTATAGATGGGGGGTATAGATGGAGGGTATAGATGGAGGGTATAGATGGAGGGGGTATAGATGGGGGGTATAGATGGAGGGGGTATAGATGGAGGGGGTATAGATGGGGGGTATAGATGGAGGGGGTATAGATGGAGGGGGTATAGATGGGGGGTATAGATGGAGGTATAGATGGGGGGTATAGATGGAGGTATAGATGGGGGGTATAGATGGAGGGTATAGATGGAGGGTATAGATGGAGGGGGTATAGATGGGGGGTATAGATGGAGGGGGTATAGATGGGGGGTATAGATGGAGGGGGTATAGATGGGGGGTATAGATGGGGGGTATAGATGGAGGGTATAGATGGAGGGGGTATAGATGGGGGGTATAGATGGAGGGGGTATAGATGGAGGGTGTAGATGGAGGGTATAGATGGAGGGTATAGATGGAGGGTATAGATGGAGGGTATAGATGGAGGGTATAGATGGAGGGTATAGATGGAGGTATAGATGGGGGGTATAGATGGAGGGTATAGATGGAGGGGGTATAGATGGGGGGTATAGATGGAGGGTATAGATGGAGGGGTATAGTGTCTCAGTGAGGGGTCTTTGAAGAAGTGCTCTTTCATTACCAGGATGTAATCCTTTATGCTGCTATTATATATTTATATATCTGTAGATCCCATCCTACTTCAATAAAGTATGTTTAGAGGATCAAATCTAGGCTGTCCAGCCTACAGCGGACATGTTCTTTAAGTGTTAGTTTGATACCCATGTAAAAATGCTACACTACCAGCTGTTCCAATCAGAAAATGTTAGTGTTAACCCTGTCTCAACCCTGTGAGTGCAGCTGTCCATGTGTGCATGGGGTGAATTCAACAGTGGTTAATCTCAGATTACATTCTTCCCACTGGGCACAGAGTTGTGAACTCAACGGGAAATCAACAAAACATTTCACCATGTCATTAGATCTAGGTTAAAAATTGGGTGAAAAAAAGATGAAAAGCCCTTACGTTGATGACTTTTTGCTAATCCAATTAGTTTCCCACGTTGATGCAACGTCATCACGTTGATTTTTGGGTTTGAAATTACTTGGAAAATGTTTTGATTCAACCAGTTTTTGCCCAGCGGGATTCTGCACTACTATTGGATAGAGGTAGTGCCCTATGTGTAGAATAGGCCTTGGCCAAAAGTGAGATGGAAAATGAGTTGTCAGGGTGTCATTTGAGACACACCCAGTGAATTCTGAGGACAGTGCTGCCCTGTACACCCTACTGCATGGCAATCTGGCCAACACACTGTGATTCACCAGAGCTTGGTAACAAAACAGACCAAAAGCCTCTGGGCCAAAACACGCTCTGCCCAGAAGACTTGATTTATCTTTATGATAATCAACATAGTACTAACACGACTTCAATCAAGTCAAGGCACTTGTGAAAAGTCAAGTAACTTCAATTCCAAAGGACATGACAGCGGTATCCTTGAGATGTCCAAGGCTGCTTATAGTTTATGTATTCACAGTGTGACAGAAACTGTTCCAAACTTACTCAGAACACCAGGGCATCTTGAATTATTCAACTAGATATAGTGTTGGGCTCTTGCTTTAACTCGCTCACTCTCTCTCTCCCTCTCTCTGTCTTTCTCTCTCTCTCTGTCTCTCTTTTTACCTCGATATACAATTCCCAAGGTCAGTGAGTGCAGAAGGCAGGGCTACTGTTCTGTCATCGGTTTGTCCTGGAGAAGTTGAGACGCCGCTGTGGCAGGGAGCTCCTTTGCATGTGTGTGAGCGTTTAGTTAAGTGCACTGGAAAGCAGAGATACAGTATGTGTGAGGCTGACTTGTGCGGACGATAAAAACGCTCAGAGAGAAATACACAGCCACTCGCCAATCACTGTGTGAGCCTGTGTGTGCGTGCACTGAACCGTAGAAGCGACTTTTGACATCTGTAACGGGAGAGAAGAGAGGAGCGGCGACCAGGGCGCTCGCAAAATCGGGGATTATTTTAGATTTTTAACACGTCTTTTTTTTTTACCGAGGGCTAGAGGGTTGGGTTCCGCGGCAGATACACACAGAGCAATGACTGGACTGCCAGACGTTCTCAACAATCTACGTGCTTTCTGTAATATCTCCGGGTAGCGGATAATATTCTCACCATCTACCGAGTTATACTGACAAATAAAGATCCAATTGTTGTCTGGTATTGACTTTAAGATGTCTTGAGTCAAGAGATTTTACAGAGAAAATGACAGTAAGTATTGTTGTTATGACTGCAACCTATAGGCTGGGCTTTACCTTCTGTCATGTCTTCTATAGGTCATCGGTCAAAATAGATGCATTTAGAATAGGCTGTTTTCTGTCAATCATACATTTTACTACAGGGCGTTTGCAGGTTAGTAGGCTAACATTAGTACAGTGTGTGCCTGGGCTGGTTTATTATAGTATATACGCTGTCTTATTCTATAGCCAATAGCAGTCTAACCATGGAGGGGTAAACCTTTATTAATAGTGTGGTCTGTTGTTAGGAACCCTGTCGTCAGTGTGCTGTCGTTATTTAGATTGTCATCTGCGTTGTGAAATCGGGTGGTTCTGTCACCGCTGTTGCCGGGGGGATATGAGGTTTCTCCCGTGACTTTTTTAGGAACATTACATCATTTGAGGATGAATGACTCAGCATATGTCTATATGCGCTCTATCTGTTTATGAAGTTGATATTTACCTGCATTAAAGGTACATTGACTGAACACACTTTAGCGCAGGCGGTAGGCTATTGCACAGAGCAGTGTTGTTTTGAGTAGCCTAAATGACACTGATGTTGCGGAAGAGGTATGGCGTTAAATGTAATACCCATCTAGCCTACTAAACAAGTGCAAAACTGCTGTTGTAGATTATTCACAACTACAAAAAATGATATGGGTTTATTGTTGTGGGGAGTGTCCACTCCAATACAATAATTAAACCCAAAACACCCGCCTCGCTGGCGGGGTGGGGTTCCTCGCAGCTGTCAATTTGCATGTATTGTGTGACCAAATCCACCCAGTGTAGACTGCGAGGTTAATCGCAAAGAGGATCAACCAAAGCGGGCCCCACCGCTCCCCGCCCAGCTGTCTGACGGGATTTCTCGCCTTCTGAATCACTTAAATAATAAGGCTACACATTTGACAGACTCAAATGAACCTAGGCCAAAAATTGTATTCATATTCACTTTAATTCCGACGTGTTTGATAGGCAATAGTTTGTTTTTTAATAGTTATACGGTAGAGGCTACATTACGCTATTCCCCACCAATGGAGCCGTTGCCCTTTTAAGGACTCGCAGGTTGAGATTTAAAACGGATTCCCACGGCGTCCCCACTGTAGGCTACTGTAGTAGACTACTTCAATGGCTGTAGATTAAAGGAAACACGCCATGATCCCTTATCTAGCTTCTTATTTATAATGCGCCGTGTAGGCTAATATATTCGTGGAATGGATGGCAGAATTTCGAATAGCAGCGGCCGGATGGATCACTGAAAGAGCCGGTGTTTTTGATGGGCATTTTGGTATGGTTTGCTACATTGTAGCCATAATGTAACGAGCGCACCACACAGAGATATGAGGGAAGGTGCAGAACGCACGCGCGCATATACCCCCCGCTACACGTCAAATAAGCCCACTATGACATTGACACTAGGTGCAAGCTATGAATCACATTTTAAAATATAAAATCAATGTAACGAAACATTGCCATCTTGCGAAAGTGCGAGTTACTTTGAGCTCGACTGTTGCCAGCCTGACCCGCTCCAGATCATACTGGTTTGTTTGGGTCTGGGAAAAGAAATGAAATAGCAGTCCCGGGAGGGGTTGTCAAAAGAAGTAGAGTAATCTTATCAATCAAGGATCTTTGCTATAAAGTGATTGTATGGTTATTGCCTAGAGTGAGCAAAGAATTATAAATATACAGACATTGTCTTTAAATCAAAGGCCCTGGATGGAACAATTGTCCATGTTCCATTAAATAAATGGCTTCTTAGGTCTGAATTGAGTTGTGTTCTGTATAGTTACACTGCGTCAATATATTGTATGTCTCTAAGGAGTTGAGTCACAGCTTTGAATCACTGGTTAGATGAATTCAACTGGCGACTGAAATCACAGTGACGACACAAACATAAGGTTAGCTGTGATGTGTATGGACGTGGTGCTGCTATCATTTCATATGCAGGTCTTTATATAAACTGCATATTAACCTTTATTACACAGTTATAAACAGACCATTAAGATCTCATGGATACCATTTTTATGATTTGAAATCTATGGGTGTCTGCTAGCATTCTAAGTATCCCTTTAAGATAAGTCTTAAATGTGGTTGGGAATAAGTGTTACTGGTGAGGTGCTTGTCTATGTTGGTGGCTGAATTCATTGTTTCTAATGTCAAGGTTGCAATTGATATTGAAATGTATGACACTCATTTAATCAACACTTTGTGAACCCTATTTTTGGTGTATTTCAAAATTAACAGGCCACAAGAAAAAAAATCCTCTTGAAGGACAATAAACATCATTAAGCAATCACTCTTAGTGTGTTGGATGCTTAACAATGTGTTGGATGCTTAACAATGTGTTGGATGCATAACAATGTGTTGGATGCATAACAATGTGTTGGATGCATAACAATGTGTTGGATGCTTAACAATGTGTTGGATGCTTAACAATGTGTTGGATGCATAACAATGTGTTGGATGTGATGCCAGGCACTATGTTAATGTGATGCCAGGCACTATGTTAATGTGATGCCAGGCACTATGTTAATGTGATGCCAGGCACTATGTTAATGTGATGCCAGGCACTATGTTAATGTGATGCCAGGCCCTATGTTAATGTGATGCCAGGCACTATGTTAATGTGATGCCAGGCACTATGTTAATGTGATGCCAGGCTTAATGTTAATGTAATGCCAGGCACTATGTTAATGTGATGCCAGGCACTATGTTAATGTGATGCCAGGCCCTATGTTAATGTGATGCCAGGCACTATGTTAATGTGATGCCAGGCTCTATGTTAATGTGATGCCATTCCCTATGTTAATGTGATGCCAGGCACTATGTTAATGTGATGCCAGGCACTATGTTAATGTGATGCCAGGCCCTATGTTAATGTGATGCCAGGCCCTATGTTAATGCGGCCGATGAAAAAAGAGGTGAAAACACTCAGAGAGGTTGAGGTCGTGCTGAGATTTGTGGAGGACCGTAAACAAGGCAGGCATTTTCATTAAGTTGCTAATCAATCAGACAGTTATTGCTCAGGCACTGGACAACAACAGCAACACACTGTGGCCTCACACTGCAGACAATCAAGGTTAGACACCTGGACTCATCTGTTTAAGTCACTCACAGCCACTGTATGTTAAATATAGAGCCATGGCACAATGTCAGCCAGTGTCATTCACCTCTGGACAATTGGAGAAAGAGATTGGTATTCCTCACATTGACCATTATTGTTGAGATGGCATTGCCAGAGACACAGATAAGGAAATACATTGTGACATTATCTGCCTCTGACTAACAATCGGAAATGGGACATTTTGAGAAGATGTTTGTAATGTGTGATTTGAGGATACATCACTGCTCTCTCTCTCTCTCTCTCTCTCTCTCGCTCTCTCTCTCTCTCTCTCTCTCTCTCTCTCTCTCTCTCTCTCTCTGGATCAGCTGTTACAATGCAAACCTCAGATATGAAGGAGGAGAGAGTGAGTCTGGGAGGAGAGGAGAGGTTGTCTCTGGGAGGAGAGGAGAGGTTGTCTCTGGGAGGAGAGGAGAGGTTGTCTCTGGGAGGAGAGGAGAGGTTGCCTCTGAGAGGAGAGGAGAGGTTGTCTCTGGGAGGAGAGGAGAGGTTGCCTCTGAGAGGAGAGGACAGGTTGTCTCTGGGAGGAGAGGAGAGGTTGTCTCTGGGAGGAGAGGAGAGGTTGCCTCTGAGAGGAGAGGACAGGTTGTCTCTGGGAGGAGAGGAGAGGTTGTCTCTGGGAGGAGAGGAGAGGTTGTCTCTGGGAGGAGAGGAGAGGTTGTCTCTGGGAGGAGAGGAGAGGTTGTCTCTGGGAGGAGAGGAAAGAGTGAGTCAGAGAGGGACTGAAACAGTGCCAAGGAAATGAACGTAGAGGAAGGAAGTTCTACTGGGGCAGGAAGTGTTCTGTGGTTTTTGGTCTCAAACCACAACAGTAATCTCTGTGTGCACACTTCCCTAAATTCTCTGTTTGTGTGTCTCTCTCTTCCTCTCCCTCCTCCCTCTCTCTCTCTTCCTCTCCCTCCTCCCTCTCTCTCTCTTCCTCTCCCTCCTCCCTCTCTCTCTCTTCCTCTCCCTCCTCCCTCTCTCTCTCTTCCTCTCCCTCCTCCCTCTCTCTCTCTTCCTCTCCCTCCTCCCTCTCTCTCTTTCAACCTCTGTCTTTATCTCACTATCATAATTTCTCTTTCCACCTCTCATTCTTTCTTACCTCTATTTGTATCCATTTCTCTCCATCCCTCCTCTCTCCCTCCTTTCTCTCCATCCCTCTTTCTCTCTCTGCTGCAGGACTACCGGGAGGATGGCATGGACTTGGGGAGCGACGCCTCCAGTCGCTCCAGCTCAGAGTCCAACTCCAACAAGGTGACGCCTTGTTCTCCCTCCTTAGACCTGGCATGCCTGGAGGACTACAAGTCCTCTCCCTCCCTGGATCTGGCAACCCTGGGGGACTACAAATCCTCTCCCTCCCTGGATCTGGCAACCCTGGAGGATGAAGATTATGAGGAGGATGAGGACTACCAGGAGTACAAGAAGAAGGTGATCGAGGAGTGGAAGAGCGAGTACGGGGACGACTACAGCTCCCAGCAGCGCCCTGGCAGGGAGGAGGGCGGAGTTGTCGGGGGGATAGGGGCACCAGGAGGAGGCTTCAGGAAGCCAGTGAACAGCCGCAGCCTGGCCGAGGAGTTCAAGGATGTGAAGCCTCCACCCCTTCCTACTCACAGTGGACACACAGCCACCTTCGATGCTGCCGTGCCTGAGGAACTGAAACAGAATGGAAACCTGATCCTGCCCCACTCCCCTACCAGGCCCCTACCCAGGGGCACAGGGACCACCAAGCCCAGCCATAGGCGCTCCAGCCGGGGCAGTGGGGGCATTGGAGGAGGGGGGGGTGGTGGTGGAGGGGGAATAAGGGGACGGATGGGGGGATACAGAGAGGAGGAGATTGTGGAGGAAGAGTCTCTGCCCACCATGGACTGGGCAGCTCTGGAGAGACACCTGGCGGGGCTGCAGAGCAGAGAGCAGGAGAACCAGAACCTCAATCAGAACCACAGCATGGGAAAGACCGCCTACACCTCAGTGAGTGGAGACTTTACTCCTCTGTGTGTGTGTGTGTGTCTGTGTGTGTGTGTGTGTGTGTGTGTGTGTGTGTGTGTGTGTGTGTGTGTGTGTGTGTGTGTGTGTGTGTGTGTGTGTCTGTGTCTGTGTCTGTGTCTGTGTCTGTGTCTGTGTCTGTGTGTGTGTGTGTGTGTGTGTGTGTGTGTGTGTGTGTGTGTGTGTGTGTGTGTGTGTGTGTGTGTGTGTGTGTGTGTGTGTGCGTGCGTGCGTGCGTGTGTCTGCAAGTATGTGTATGATTTCTGTGACTTGGTGTTGGATGGTGTAGGATGAAGCATGGAAACGTGTCAGTTGTGAGGATGTCAGTCATGGTGGGACAAATCATGCTAGATATTGTATGAAGTGATGCTTGAAGATCCTAAACGTCACTAGCCTTGTGCTGTTGTTGTTTTCACAGATAATAGGAAGCTGGTATTTATATGGGCAATACTTACACCAGCACATTATATCTCCAGACTGTGTATGTGGTCATTGAACATGTTCATTGTCATGTTTTCCTGCTTTCTCTGTGATCCTGAGGATTGAGTCATGCGGTAATCCGACAGTTATCTGTGTCAGGTGGATTTGGGGAATATTATGTGTGTGCATGTGTGTGCAGGAATGCTGGAATAAGCAGAGATTAGTGAGGTAATGTGGCACTAAGCTATGTGCTGCAGCCTGGCGTCCTGACTCCTGACTCAGGAGCATGGAAAAACACTACTGGCCTGGACAACTCCAGTCTGGGAGGGACGAGCACTAACACAGCTATATTGAAGAGCCTGATTAGTTGATATGTTTATCAGGTGTGTTAGATCTGGGCTGGAGCAATAGAACACCCTGAAGCCCCTGTCGTCCTCCCCTGGTCTAAGGCCTGTGAGGATGAGGATGTGACAGGAAACGAGAGGTGCCTATTAGATGGATAATTTGTTTTGGTGATTTTGAGTTTCGCCCAGCAGAGGGTGCTGTTGCAGTGTCATATGACTCGCCGCTGCAGGATTTCAGATCAACATGCTACATCCAGGTCTGGCACTGGCAGGTTGACAGGCTGCATATTGGAGTTGTTTTTTACATGACGTCAACCAGGCATAGAGAATGTTCCTTCGGATTAATGTTTTATGGTTGAATGTCAGCTTGTGGGTTGGAGTGAAGAGGGCTGGGGCTGTAGTTATAGAGTATGCTGGAATCTTGTCAAATCTGACACACACACTGTTTGTTGCCTATTGAGGTCAGCACTTTGAGTCACTCTTGTTTAAATTTGTGTGTGTGTGTGTGTGTGTGTGTGTGTGTGTGTGTGTGTGTGTGTGTGTGTGTGTGTGTGTGTGTGTGTGTGTGTGTGTGTGTGTGTGTGTGTGTGTGTGTGTGTGTGTGTGTGTGTGTGTGTGTGTGTGTGTGTGTGTGTGGGTGGTCTGAGAGCCGGAGAGCAGTGATCCTCTCCTTTCAATCCCGACAGACAATAGCTGCTGCTTCTGTCTTTGTGTGACCGTCCTGGAGGCCTCTTTATCTCCCTAAGGCATGTCTGGAATGTGGGAGGGAGAGGGGGATGACAGACAGGGAGAAAGGGTGAGAGATGGTATCTCCAGTAGCATGCTGTATCTACAGTATGGGTCATTACCTGTGTTCTCTGTGAAGAAGGAAGGTCAGCTCATGATATTCTGCAGGCCTTCTATGGGAGAGGTCTGCCTCTCTCCACTTTTATCATTTTATCAGGCCTATGACGTCTAAAAAGAAGGAAAATACAATCACAAGGATCCTCTGTTATAGACAGTATACCGACGCACAGACAGACAAAACAACACAATGCAATATTAACTAGAATTGCCTAAAACATTGAATACGATACTTATGAGATTATGAGACTTATATTAGCAATACAACAATTCAGATGTACAAACTATGGCATAAGAGAACAATGAGCTGATAAGAGGAAAGCTGTAATTTAGATTAAGACATTAATGAGCGAGCTAAGACGGACAAAGTTAATAGAACTATTTGTTCAGCACTTTAGAACGTTCTTACAGTGTTCTTCCTGTACACCAAGTCAGAACCGTAGGATAAGTAATGAGGGGGAAAGGGACCAAATTATTAGGGTGAGGTACATGGGCTACTAACAGCTTACTACACTACATACACTTAGTATTACTTTCTTAGCTACAGTATACACATCTCCCTGCAGCAGCATACAAGACATTTATTAGTTTTTTACCGTTTTTATGCTGTGCTCACTTGAACGTCCTTCTAGTGAGCAAACTTTGTCATCAAAGTCTGGCATTCTCTGGATTTATGGCTCTTTCAAGACAACTGGGAACTCAGAAAAAAAACCAGGTCCAATCATGACGTCAGTGATCTTCAGGTCAGAGTTCTAGAAAGAGGCCCGAGTTCCCGAGTTGGAATTTAGAGTTGGATGAACTTTCAAAACCTACAGTATACACACACACACACACACACA
Organism: Thymallus thymallus; assembly: GCA_023634145.1. NCBI lineage: Eukaryota > Metazoa > Chordata > Actinopteri > Salmoniformes > Salmonidae > Thymallus > Thymallus thymallus. The sequence continues at coordinate 441,988 of CM042378.1, read as the reverse complement.
CACACACACACACACACACACACACACACACACACACACACACACACACACACACACACACACACACATACACACTACACACACACACACACACTATACACACACACACACACACACACACACACACACTATACACACACACACACACACACACACACTATACACACACACACACACACACACACACACATACACACACACACACACACACACACACACACACACACACACACACACACACACACACACACACACACACACACACACACACACACACACACACACACACACACACACACACACACACACACAAATTTAAACAAGAGTGTCTCAAAAGTTCACGAGGGTTGAACTGAAACAAGCTCATTTCCTGTATGAATTCCAACATCCGGAGCACTTCTGCCATTTCACAACATGGGAATGTCATTGGGATACACAGATCCAGGATACTGTGAGAGGATGAAGACATCATGTCTTTATTAGAGGGAATGTCTGGTGGGATGGGAGAGGGCTTCTAACATGTTGTTACATTTTTAGACATCCACTCAGGCGAACCACCAGCCAGACGGCGGGGGGAGAGGGGTGGGGAGGCCAGCATGGATGGGTTTGGGGTCCTCTGAGGATTCACCCTTCAAAGGACCCTCCAAAGCAGCTGGGTTTTAGGTGGGCTGGAGGTAGGGGACTACATATTATTAATACAGATAGACAATATGCGTTTTGATGTGTTATCTACAGTTTGCCACATCTACATATGCCAGCTACTTGTACTGAACCTCAGCTACGATAGTAAGACTGGACCCTGGGCCAACACACACACACACACACCGGTCCCTTAAGTGTGTCATCTTCCTGCTAGCCGGCCTGACATTGCCATGGCAACAGTCTCCACAGTGTTTGCCGGCTGGTTGGGAGAAGAAGTGTTGATTAATGTGACTGGCTGTGTGGAGCTGTGTGCTGCCTGCTGCCTGCTGCCTGCTGCCTGCTGCCTGCTGCCCATATATACCACAGAGCCAGTCAGTCTGTTTCTGTGTGACTCTGTGGTATTGGAACCATGAACCACTGAACTATGGGTTTAGCAGGTATGTTCAGTTAGGGAGACCAGGGGTGTGGTTTCCACTCTAATATCTCACTCCTCCCTCTGGATCTTGGTTAGAATATAGGAAGAGAAAGAATTTCGGGTGAGGAGGTCGAGGGATGAGGAGGTCGAGGGGTGAGGAGGTCGAGGGGTGAGGAGGTCGAGGGGTGAGGAGGTCGAGGGGTGAGGTGACCCTGGTATAATGAAGGCCTAACAGAGTCTGGAGGCACATGGCAGTTAGTGGCCCCCACCTGTCCACTCCTCCAAACCAAAACAATAATATTATTCTTCATAACAGGGCCGAGGTGAAAGAGACCTGTGTGCTTCAGAGGCTGTCAATCATTGACCTCATAGGAGAGGTACTTTAATACAAACATCTGTATTCACTAGTACATTTACATTTGTTCAGACACACAGATCCAGTCATACCTTGTGGGAAGACAGTGTGACATGCAGCACCCCTCCCATCACTGACATACCAATGGAGGAGCAGCTCAACCTGAAGCTATATAAACACACACACACACACACACACACACACACACACACACACACCATATATGCAAGTCTGCATGCACACACACATATTGGCTCAGCATGTTCTAACTTCAGTTTTGTGTGACACACACACACACACACACACATACACACAATCATATATTTTCAAACGAATGTACCTTTGAGCTAAATCACTCAGCATGTATTGCAAGTATCAGCATGAGGCTAACACGTACATAAAAACACACAGTGATTGTTCAACATGTCAGCACACAGTTATGTCTGTTTGGATCTCTGGATGTGTAGCAGGATTCTCGTCCATGTCATGTCATGTCATGTCATGTCATGTCACACCAAAGAAATTAATATGCACTGAATAATGCATCCTGATGAGTGTTAAAAAAACATGCACATTGACTTGACAACACGGGCGGCAGGTAGCCTAGCGGTTTGTAACCGAAAGGTCGCTGGTTCGAATACCCAAGCCGACAAGGTGAAAAATCTGTCGATGTGTCCTTGTGCAAGGTACTTAACCTAACCTAATTTGCTCCAGGGTCGCCGTACTACTATGGTTGACCTTGTAGGTAGGCCGTCATTGTAAATAAGAATTTGTTCTTTACTGACTTGCCTAGTTAAATAAAGGTTAAATAAAACACACCACACATCTACTCACATGCACTGATACACACATTTCTGGCAGGCCAGGAAGCATCAGTGTGTTTCCCTGTCAGCTTTATCTCTGGATCAGAGGAGAGATAAAAACACCAGCATATACTATTGACCCTGTTAGATCAGCTGTCTGTGGCTGACTGAAGTAGTTAGATCAGCTGCCTGTGGCTGACTGAAGTAGTTAGATCAGCTGCCTGTGGCTTACTGAAGTAGTTAGATCAGCTGCCTGTGGCTGACTGAAGTAGTTAGATCAGCTGCCTGTGGCTTACTGAAGTAGTTAGATCAGCTGCCTGTGGCTGACTGATGTAGTTAGATCAGCTGCCTGTGGCTGACTGAAGTAGTTAGATCAGCTGCCTGTAGCTGACTGAAGTAGTTAGATCAGCTGCCTGTGGCTGGCTGATGTAGTTAGATCAGCTGCCTCTGGCTGACTGATATAGTTAGATTAGTTGCCTGTGGCTGACTGATGTAGTTAGATCAGCTGCCTGTGGCTGACTAATGTAGTTAGATAAGCTGCCTGTGGCTGACTGAAGTAGTTAGATCAGCTGCCTGTAGCTGACTGATGTAGTTAGATCAGCTGCCTGTGGCTGACTGAAGTAGTTAGATCAGCTGCCTGTGGCTGGCTGATGTAGTTAGATCAGCTGCCTCTGGCTGACTGATATAGTTAGATTAGTTGCCTGTGGCTGACTGAAGTAGTTAGATCAGCTGCCTGTGGCTGACTGAAGTAGTTAGATCAGCTGCCTGTGGCTGACTGATGTAGTTAGATCAGCTGCCTGTGGCTGACTGAAGTAGTTAGATCAGCAGCCTGTGGCTTACTGAAGTAGTTAGATCAGCTGCCTGTGGCTGACTGATGTAGTTAGATCAGCTGCCTGTGGCTGACTGAAGAAGTTAGATCAGCTGCCTGTAGCTGACTGATGTAGTTAGATCAGCTGCCTGTGGCTGACTGAAGTAGTTAGATCAGCTGCCTGTGGCTGACTGAAGTAATGGAAAGACAACATTGCAGGGACATTTTCCTCAAGCTGTCGCTATCTACCAGCATGAAGGAGAGACAAAGCCTGAATCAACAGAGGAAGAATGTCCTAGATAAGCTCACATGGCTGAGGAAACAGACGTATGTGACAGAGGGAAACAGAGAGTGGATGGGGGTTTGGTGGAGGTATTTGGTGACAAGGTTAAGAGGTGGGAGTGGATAGGCTAGGATCAGGGGGAGGGCAAGGTGGGTTAAGGGTGGGCAGGGCCATGGCCATGGCCAGGTGCTGGGGCTCCGGTGTCTGGTTCAGCCCCCAAGCATCTGGGACTCTACCTAACCCGCCTGTGTGTGTGTCTGTACCCGCTCCAGCACGCCCAGCCTCCGACACAGCTCTCACACACACTCCTCACACACTGGCGCTGTGGTGTCCAGGCTTCAAAGTCGGACTGTTTTCTCTCTCTCTTGTTGTCGCTCTACACATGTTTCTCTTACTGCTTCAAGGTTCTGCCTTTTCTCTACTTTTCCTCTGAGAGATCGCCAGCGGCTAGGAAGAGCGTTTTTTTATTTAGTGGAGGAGTTTTCAGCTCAACCTTGGATTCCACACAGCAAGTTGGGCAGTACACTCAGGTAAACATGACCACCTCTTATATCAGTACACTCAGGTAAACATGACCACCTCTTATATCAGTACACTCAGGTAAACATGACCACCTCTTATATCAGTACACTCAGGTAAACATGACCACCTCTTATATCAGTACACTCAGGTAAACATGACCACCTCTTATATCAGTACACTCAGGTAAACATGACCACCTCTTATATCAGTACACTCAGGTAAACATGACCACCTCTTATATCAGTACACTCAGGTAAACATGACCACCTCTTATATCAGTACACTCAGGTAAACATGACCACCTCTTATATCAGTACACTCAGGTAACATGACCACCTCTTATATCAGTACACTCAGGTAAACATGACCACCTCTTATATCAGTACACTCAGGTAAACATGACCACCTCTTATATCAGTACACTCAGGTAACATGACCACCTCTTATATCAGTACACTCAGGTTAACATGACCACCTCTTATATCAGTACACTCAGGTAAACATGACCACCTCTGATATCAGTACACTCAGGTAAACATGACCACCTCTTATATCAGTACACTCAGGTAACATGACCACCTCTTATATCAGGGTAAAGGAACATGACCACCTCTTATATCAGTACACTCAGGTAAACATGACCACCTCTTATATCAGTACACTCAGGTAAACATGACCACCTCTTATATCAGTACACTCAGGTAACATGACCACCTCTTATATCAGTACACTCAGGTAACATGACCACCTCTTATATCAGTACACTCAGGTAAACATGACCACCTCTGATATCAGTACACTCAGGTAAACATGACCACCTCTTATATCAGTACACTCAGGTAAACATGACCACCTCTTATATCAGTACACTCAGGTAAACATGACCACCTCTGATATCAGTACACTCAGGTAAACATGACCACCTCTTATATCAGTACACTCAGGTAAACATGACCACCTCTTATATCAGTACACTCAGGTAACATGACCACCTCTTATATCAGTACACTCAGGTAACATGACCACCTCTTATATCAGTACACTCAGGTAACATGACCACCTCTTATATCAGTTCACTCAGGTAAACATGACCACCTCTTATATCAGTACACTCAGGTAAACATGACCACCTCTGATATCAGTACACTCAGGTAACATGACCACCTCTTATATCAGTACACTCAGGTAAACATGACCACCTCTTATATCAGTACACTCAGGTTAACGTGACCACCTCTTATATCAGGGTAAAGGAACATGACCACCTCTTATATCAGGGTAAAGGAACATGACCACCTCTTACATCAGGGTAAAGGAACATGACCACCTCTTACATCAGGGTAAAGGAACATGACCACCTCTTACATCAGGGTAGTCTAAACGTTGTACTTTTGGTTAGAGCTTCTTCTTCAGATCTTTTAAAACATTTAATTGTCAGTTACTTTCATGTGGTGTTGTGATAATGATACATAGTACATACACAGGGTGAAAGGAAAGCCTGTGTGTTTCACCATAGATCCAGCACAGAGAAAGACCACATGCCTTTCAGTAGCTGGAGGTGTTTTTTTTCTCCAGGACTGGCTGCTAAGTGGCAGCTAACAAAGAGCAGGTGTGTTCTGGTCTGAAGAGGAGGAGAGAAGAGGAGAGGAGAGAAGAGGAGAGGAGAGAAGAGGAGAGGAGAGGAGAGGAGAGGAGAGGAGAGGAGAGGAGAGGAGAGGAGAGGAGAGGAGAGGAGAGGAGAGGAGAGGAGAGGAGAGGAGAGGAGAGGAGAGGAGAGGAGAGGAGAGGAATTCTCGATTATCATAGATTTATCGGTTGTGACAGTGTTTCCTAGCCTCATTGCAGTGGGCAGCTGGGAGGAGGTGCTCTTATTCTCCATGGACTTTACAGTGTCCCAGAACTTTTTGGAATTAGTACTACAGGATGCAAATGTCTGTTTGAAAAAGCTAGCCTTTGCTTTCCTAACTGACTGTGTATATTGGTTCCCTGAAAAGTTGCAAATCGTGGGGGCTATTTGATGCTAATGCATTGCGCCACAGTATGTTTTTGTGCTGGTCGAGGGCAGTCAAGTCTGGAGTGAACCAAGGGCTATATCTGTTCTTAGTTCAACATTTTTTAAATGGGACATGCTTATTTAGGATGATGAGGAAAACACTTTTAAAGAACAACCAGGCGTCCTCTACTGACGGGATGAGGTCAATATCCTTCCAGGATACCAGGGCCAGATCAATTATAAATTGTCACCTAACAGTACAAACTCTGAGGATAGATGAGGGGCAATCAGTTCACATAGGGTGTCCAGTGCACAGCTGGGGGCTGAGGGGGGTCTGTAAGAAGCGGCAACACTGAGAGACTTATTTCTGGAGAGGTGAATTTTTTTAAAGTAGAAGCTCAAGCTGTTTGGCCACAGATCTGGACAGTATGACAGAACTCTGTAGAACCCTTTCCACAGGGTTCTACATTGGGGGTTCTCTTATGGGGACAGCCGAGAGTACTGTTTTCCACCTGGTTCTCTTCCCCTCCCTGTCTCTCCCTCTCCCCATCTCTCCCCCTCCCTGTCTCTCCCTCTCCCCCTCCCTGTCTCCCCATCTCTCCCCCTCCATATCTCTCCCTCTCCCCCTCCCTGTCTCCCCATCTCTCCCCCTCCCTGTCTCCCCATCTCTCCCCCTCCCTGTCTCCCCATCTCTCCCCCTCCCTGTCTCCCCATCTCTCCCCCTCCCTGTCTCTCCCTCTCCCCCTCCCTGTCTCCCCATCTCTCCCAGTCCTGTTAATGGCTAAATGTCTTTTTCCTCAAGCTGTCAGAGTACACGACGGCCCACTGTTCTCAGAACAAGCAGAATACAGCAAGAGACCCTTTTCTCTGCCTCTCCCGCCTCCCCCTCTCCCCCTCTCCCCCTCTCCCCCTCTCCCCCTAAGAAAACGTGGGCTAGGGGGGTGAAAGGGTGGAGGGGCTGAGAGTAGCAGAGCATAGTGTGGAGGAAATGGGGATTTATGTTTCTGTTAAGAGCTGGGTTATACCTCTGTATTACTCAACTTTCTGCACAGTCACTGCAAACCGAAGAGAGAGAGAGAGAGAGGGAGAGAGCAAGAGAGAGAGAGAGCAAGAGAGAGAGAGAGAGAGAGAGAGAGAGAGAGAGAGAGAGAGCAAGAGAGCAAGAGAGAGAGAGAGAGAGAGAGATAGAGACAGAGAGAGATAGATATAGAGAGAGAGAGAACAAGAGAGAGAGAACAAGAGAGAGAGAACAAGGTCCTAGAATGGGAAATGAAAGAGCAAAGCAGAGGGAGAGAATGCCAGCATGGTTTTAGCTCAAACAGGGAGTTTAAACAGCCATCCATCACCTTGCTATCAGTGGGTACAGCACTAGAATAAAGGCCAGAGTCAGGCACAGTGGTTTGTGTGTGTTTGTCCTCTCTCTCTCTCTTTCTCTTTCCGTCCCTCCCTCCTCTATTGGCAGCCATGGGTGGGGCGCTGCGGTGCTGGCGAATTGGTGGGGTTGTCTGTGTTAGATTACAGAGCGTGCTGTGTGTGTGTGTGTTTGTGTCTCTGAGCTGAGGTGGGCTGAGGACCGTGCACTAGGCAGGGCCTCCCAACTGGGTCTGTTTATACCGGGCTAAAAATAAAACGCATGTTCAGAGCAGACACACACACAGACTCTATCCCTGCCAGAATTCATTGCTAACACAGGGCAACTCTTTAAAGAAACGGTGTTCTTTTCTTGCACACAAACTCAGGAGATGTTTTCTATCTCTGTCTGTCTATCTCTCTCTCAACAAGGTCTCATAGTTTCCCTTCGAAATTTGAAGCATAATGGATGAACATCTATTTTTGACGCATTCGTACCACGTGGTTACAGAATTTATTCCCCGTGGTTAGAGGGTTAAAACAGAAAAACTTGGGTGTGTCGGGTAGTCTGGGGGACAATGAACCTTTAAGCTCACACTTCCCTGTTGTGGGATGGTTATTTGTAACGGCTGTCAATGGTATTACATGCCTACAACTGAAAATAATCCGGAAAAACACAATTAAAAAAAAGAGTTTAGGTATTCATTCTGAGTGGTTAACGTTAGGGCTATGGTCTGGGGAAGGCTTAAATGTTTCCATCAACTATCATGGAGTATTCTCACGAATTGCTGGACCATAGTGAACTGCGGTGGCGCAGTGATCTAAGCAGTGCGCTCCAGCTCTGTGTGATCAGGCTACTCTCTCTCTCTCTCTCTCTCTCTCTCTCTCTCTCTCTTGTTATCTTTCTCTTTCTTTCTCTCTCTTTCTCTTGTTCTCTCTCTCTCTCTCTCTCTCTCTCTCTCTCTCTCTCTCTCTCTCTGCTTATGAAGAAAACCTTTATATGATCAGATGGAGAATGCTCTCTTATATGTCCAGTTGTGCCACCTCAATGTATAGAGTGTCTCACCCAGAGACATGCGCATTGAGATCAATGGTCTCTTCTTTGTAGTCCTAGCCAGGCTGTAACTGAAGCTGCATGATCAGAGAGAGAGAGAGAGAGAGAGAGAGAGAGAGAGAGGGAGCAATGGAGAGAGGGAGAGAGCTCATTACTGAGTGGAATCTAAGTCAAGCTCCTCTCCTGCTGAGACCCACTGGTTAAATATTCTGTGTTTTTATGCTGACAGAAAATGTCAGCTACAGTGGGGAGAACAAGTATTTGATACAAAAATCCAGAAAATCACATTTTTAAGTAATTAATTTGCATTTTATTGCATGACATAAGTATTTGATACATCAGAAAAGCAGAACTTAATATTTGGTACAGAAACCTTTGTTTGCAATTACAGAGATCATACGTTTCCTGTAGTTCTTGACCAGGTTTGCACACACTGCAGCAGGGATTTTGGCCCACTCCTCCATACAGACCTTCTCCAGATCCTTCAGGTTTCGGGGCTGTCGCTGGGCAATACAGACTTTCAGCTCCCTCCAAAGATTTTCTATTGGGTTCAGGTCTGGAGAATGGCTAGGCCACTCCAGGACCTTGAGATGCTTCTTACGGAGCCACTCCTTAGTTGCCCTGGCTGCGTGTTTCGGGTCGTTGTCATGCTGGAAGACCCAGCCACGACCCATCTTCAATGCTCTTACTGAGGGAAGGAGGTTGTTGGCCAAGATCTCGCGATACATGGCCCCATCCATCCTCCCCTCAATACGGTGCAGTCGTCCTGTCCCCTTTGCAGAAAGCATGCCCAAAGAATGATGTTTCCACCTCCATGCTTCACGGTTGGGATGTTGTTCTTGGGGTTGTACTCATCCTTCTTCTTCCTCCAAACACGGCGAGTGGAGTTTAGACCAAAAAGCTATATTTTTGTCTCATCAGACCACATGACCTTCTCCCATTCCTCCTCTGGATCATCCAGATGGTCATTGGCAAACTTCAGACAGGTGTGGACATGCGCTGGCTTGAGCAGGGGGACCTTGCGTGCGCTGCAGGATTTGAATCCATGACGGTGTAGTGTGTTACTAATGGTTTTCTTTGAGACTGTGGTCCCAGCTCTCTTCAGGTCATTGACCAGGTCCTGCCGTGTAGTTCTGGGCTGATCCCTCACCTTCCTCATGATCATTGATGCCCCACAAGGTGAGATCTTGCATGGTGCCCCAGACCGAGGGAGATTGACCGTCATCTTGAACTTCTTCCATTTTCTAATAATTGCGCCAACAGTTGTTGCCTTCTCACCAAGCTGCTTGCCTATTGTCCTGTAGCCCATCCCAGCCTTGTGCAGGTCTACAATTTTATCCCTGATGTCCTTACACAGCTCTCTGGTCTTGGCCATTGTGGAGAGGTTGGAGTCTGTTTGATTGAGTGTGTGGACAGGTGTCTTTTATACAGGTAACGAGTTCAAACAGGTGCAGTTAATACAAGTAATGAGTGGAGAACAGGAGGGCTGTGAGAGCCGGAATTCTTACTGGTTGGTAGGTGATCAAATACTTATGTCATGCAATAAAATGCAAATTAATTACTTAAAAATCATACAATGTGATTTTCTGGATTTTTGTTTTAGATTCCATCACTCACAGTTGAAGAGTACCTATGATAAAAATTACAGACTTCTACATGCTTTGTAAGTGGGAAAACCTGCTAAATCGGCAGTGTATCAAATACTTGTTCTCCCCACTGTATCTAAAAGCATCTGTGCTCCTCTCATCCAACTGTGAGGAAGGATGGAGGAAGAGAGGAAGTGAAGGTGGAGGAAGGGTGGGATGGAGGGAGGGTGGGCGAGCAAGAAGATGCAGCAGTTCGCATACCAGCGCAACATCGGGGTGGATGATGCAATCATCTACCTTCTGCAGAGGGCCTACTCTCACCTGGACAACGCAGGTTGCACTGTGAAGGTTATGTTTTTTGACTTCAATACCATCCAGCCCCTGCTACTGGGTGAGAAGATGAAGAGGATGGAAGTTGAAGCACGCTTAGTCTCCTGGGTCACAGACTACCTGACCGGTAGGCCACAATTTGTGCGACTACAGAGCTGTGTGTCAGAACGGGCAGTGAGCAACACAGGGGCCCCCCAGGGAACGGTCCTGTCCCCCTTCCTGTTCACCCTCTACACCTCGGACTTCAGATATAACTCTGAAACATGCCACCTACAGAAGTTCTCAGATGACTGCTCAATTGTAGGGTGCATCAGGGGTGGGCAGGAGGAGGAGTACAGAAGCACAATCAGTGACTTTGTGGTGTGGTGTGAGCAGAACCACCTTCAGCTCAACATCAGCAAAACAAAGGAGATTGTGGTGGACTTCAGGAGAACCAAGGCCCAACCGACTGCTGTCCCTATACAGGGGATGGATGTGGAAATGGTTGGGTCATACAAGTTCCTGGGAGTCCATATGGACAACAGGCTGGAATGGGCTGGTAACACCGGGGCTCTGTACAAAAAGGGCCAGAGCCGACTCTACTTTCTGAGGAGGCTCAGGTCCTTCAACGTGTGCAGTAAACTACTTCATACCTTCTACCAGTCTGTGGTGGCCAGTGCCATCTTTTTTGCAGTGGTATACTGGGGCGCCAACATAAAGGCTGGTGAAGCTTCTCGGGTAAATAAGCTGATCAGGAAAGCTAGCTCTGTTCAGGGGATTAACCTTGACACTCTAGAGGAGGTGGCGGTGAGAAAGATCCTGGCCAAACTGCTGGCCGTCATGAATAACCTTCAGTTACAAACTGATCCCACCACGGTGTGCCAGAGAGCGCTACAGGAGGTCCTTCCTGCGGTTGCTATTAGACTATTTAATGCCTCATCGGGGTGCCGTGCCGTCGGCAACATAGACCTGGAACTGTTGGGGTGTTAGGACCTAGTTTAACAATTGTGCATCCATCCGTGAGTAACTCTGGTCTGTAATCACTCATCCACTCAGGACTTATTTATTCATTCAGGTCTGAATATACATATTCATGTACAGTTGTTATATCATATCACGTGCAATATTGTAAGTAATTATTGGACTTAACCTACGTAGTCATTCACTCAGGAAGGCATATTAGTATCCTGTCAGTTGTATCTTATGCATTTTTTCATTGCATTTTGTATATGGAATGTGCAATACGTGCATTTATTTGTAATTAAACCCTGCGCACTAAGGACTGTATTTTAAGGGAATTATTATTATTACCCTAAATTATATCATACACACATTTAGCTATTAAAGTATCTCTTCCTGTCATTTACCTGTACAGTTAATGTAACCATGCAAATATTCACTTACCTGTTCATTTAACCAGTATGTCTATTAAGTAAACTATTATTACCCTCATTTATATCATAGGCACATTTAGCTATTTAAGTATTTCTCTGCCATCGACCTCTATAGTATAGTTAACCATGCAAATACTCCTTATTTATCTATATCAACTTGCAGCATTTGTATAACTTTTTCACCTAACACTCTGTAACAATGTATAGTGTACATATTCAGCCATTCACCCATACTATACAATGCCTTTCTATAGCTTCGTTCTGTCATTTTGCACCTGCCCTGTGTTTTTCGATGCTGCTTGATAAAGAAATTTCCCCTCAGGGATCAATAAAGTATCCTATCTATCTATCTGTCTATCTGTCTATCTGTCTATCTGTCTATCTGTCTGTCTGTCTGTCTGTCTGTCTGTCTGTCTGTCTGTCTGTCTGTCTGTCTGTCTGTCTGTCTGTCTGTCTGTCTGTCTGTCTGTCCTGTCTGTCTGTCTGTCTATCTGATCAATACCCTACAAACTCCCAAACCTAACTGGAACTATTAGATCATATCTGACCCGGTATCAGCTAGAGGCAACCGACTCTGTCCTCTCATCTGGTCCACAGTTCTATGTCATCGATCAGAACAGATCAGGATTGTGGGTATTTCTTATTTCCACTTGCGTGTGTGTATCACACTCGGAAACAGGGACAGAAAACACACACACACACACAAAGAGTGAGTTCTCTGACGTTCATAGACCTCTATATATAGTTGTTTTGTTTTGATGCTGTATGTTTCCGTGTTGGAGGAGAGAGGAGAGAGGCAGTGGCTTGGAAACTGACTCCACTGCATTATGCACACACACACACAGACGTAGATGTACACACACTCTCAAAGAGATTTAAAACTCACTCTAAAACACATACACTACCGTTCAAAAGCTTGTGGTCACTTTGAAAGAAAAGCTATTTTTTTGTCTGTTAAAATAACATCAAATTGATCAGAAATACAGTGTAGACATTGTTAATGTTGTAAATGACTATTGTAGCTGGAAACGGCTGATTTTTTATGGAATATCTACATAGGCGTACAGAGGCCCATTAT
>CM042378.1:402500-429156 GCA_023634145.1 Thymallus thymallus | reverse complement strand
TTGTGTGTGTGTGTGTGTGTGTGTGTGTGTGTGTGTGTGTGTGTGTGTGTGTGTGTGTGTGTGTGTGTGTGTGCGTGCTCTTGTAGTCCTATCATAATGGGGTCCCAAGACCTGGAGTCCAGTGATGTAGTGGGGTCCGGGAACAGTGTGGGGACCAAAATGCTGGTCCCCACTAAGGAAACCATTTAAATTCAGTTCAGGAGACTCTTTTGATATGCCTGGTGGCTCTCTCTCAATTTCCCCACAAGTGATAAAAATAAGGAATACTGTGCTTAAGGTGTGCTTAAGGTTTTTCTCTTGGGCGCTCACTTTTCCCCTACTGGCTGAAATTGGAATTGCAAACTGTGTGTTCGAACACACACCATTAACCAATGAAACATCGACTTGTTTGTCACATGGTCTCAATTTACATTTTGATTGGTCAAGAATTTGAGAATAAAGATATTTGGCGGGACTCACGCGCTCAAGACTGCTGATTTACCCGCCACACGGACATGGTCATGGTCATTACCATCAAGAAGCAACAAGTGAGTTTTAAACATTTATATTTGTATTATAAACCGTTTTCTTTATTATAGGCGAATGCTTGATTTTTACTACTTTCTATTTCTCTATATTTTAGAATGGGTGTAAACTAGATTGCTTGTTAGGACCAATGTTGTGGTAGTGTTAGCTATTTAACTAATAAGTGGTAGCTAACTTCAGCTATGATGGCTATAAAGTGGTAGTTAACCATGTGTTAGAGTAGGTTTATGTCTTTTTCTAAACGTATAGTATAAACTATGATAACTTTGACAAATACAATTACTCAAACGGTAGCAAACCTTTTTATGTTTGTTAGTGTAGTTTTAGATGACATTTTTAAATACACTTGACAGATGACAGGGACGGCTAGCATAACATAGCATAACCATGATGTGCCTAAACTAGCTCTGGGTTAGCATTATGCTAGGTCCTCGTCTAGATTAAAGAGTGGATTTATTTATTCATCTAAATTCATTATTGAAAACGTTTTTAGTAATTACATAATACATTCGATATATCACATAATATGTTAAGCGGACATTGACGAATAGGGCTTTCCGGAACTCAGCTACTTAAGTGGAAAAGCATGGGATAAGGCAAATGTTATCGTATGATATTTACTTTGTTGTAATAGGAATAACAATCGATGTAAATTGTTAACTATTGACTAATTAATCTTTCGCTAACGGTTGTTCGTGTTGCTAGTGAAGGTCATTAACAAACATACAGTACATCCTAACAGCGTTAGTACGTTATTTGTTTACGGCATACTTAAGGTTATGCCAGAAGTTTGTTTTAGTTTTTGTCACAGTAATGCATATAAACAGCATTACTCTTAACAGCATACGTTTTCTTTTCTTGTAGAATGTGTTTTACATTGAGAACTATTGGAAGCCAGTCGACCAAACTGAGGTGAGTTGAATTTCCCTATAAATCTCTTGATAATGGTTTGCCAGTTTCATGCAAGATGCTACAGGCCTTTTATGAATAGCCCCGGATCTCACATCGATAATAAATAAATTAAAATGATCCCACAATAATAATAGTAATAAAATACTATCTGCCATTTCAGTCGTGCAATTAAACCTAAAAAAGAATAAGATATCATTGATTAAAGAATGCAAGTAGCAGCAGATCTACTTCACACTATTTGTGCGCATCTTGTGTGAGCCGCTGAGAGAGCGAGCACTCAGCGGTTACAGGACTTATTGATAGATAGATAGATAGATAGATAGAAGGGCAGGTGCAAAATGCCACAACGAAAGTACACAAAAGACAGATACACGGTACATGATACATAGAGCGGCAGTATGAAAAAGTATAGAAATACAAGATATCTGGAGTGCAGAAAAGCTATAAAAAGACATTGCATAGTATGGGTGGTTGGCTGAATATGTACACTATACATTGGTGGATGTTGTATGGTTAACTATACTATACAGGTCGATGGCAGAGAAATACTTCAGTAGCTAAAAATGCGTATGATATGAGCGAGGGTAATAATAGTTTACTTAATAGACAGACTGGGTAAATGAACAGGTAAGTGAAAAATTTGCATGGTTAAATTAGCTGTACAGTTAGGTATACAGTTATATTTACAGATAAGTGAATACTTGCATGGTTACATTAACTGTACAGGTAAATGACAGGAAGAGATACTTTAATAGCTAAATGTGTGTATGATATCATTTGGGGTAATAATAGTAATTCCCTTAAAATACAGTCCTTAGTGCGCAGGGTTTAATTACAGACAACTGCACGTTGGCATCTGATTCTGGTGGTTGTGGATATACGATAATATTTCAAAAAGAAAAAGGAAGACAAGGTATCTCCTGTAGAAGTAGAAGCACTAGCAGGAGATAAGTAAGGACGTGAGGGTGCCACTGCTTCATCTGAAGGTAAATATGGCTTTTTAGCTAGCTATTCTAGCTCAGTCGTTCTGAACTAGACTAGCTACCTTTACATGCCATTTTGTACATAGGATATGATTATAGCTACAGTGGGGAGAACAAGTATTTGATACACTGCCGATTTTGCAGGTTTTCCCACTTACAAAGCATGTAGAAGTCTGTAATTTTTATCAGTGATGGAATCTAAAACAAAAATCCAGAAAATCACATTGTATGATTTTTAAGTAATTAATTTGCATTTTATTGCATGACATAAGTATTTGATACATCAGAAAAGCAGAACTTAATATTTGGTACAGAAACCTTTGTTTGCAATTACAGAGATCATAGGTTTCCTGTAGTTCTTGACCAGGTTTGCACACACTGCATCAGGGATTTTGGCCCACTCCTCCATACAGATCCTTCAGGTTTCGGGGCTGTCGCTGGGCAATACGGACTTTCAGCTCCCTCCAAAGATTTTCTATTGGGTTCAGGTCTGGAGACTGGCTAGGCCACTCCAGGACCTTGAGATGCTTCTTACGGAGCCACTCCTTAGTTGCCCTGGCTGTGTGTTTCGGGTCGTTGTCATGCTGGAAGACCCAGCCACGACCCATCTTCAATGCTCTTACTGAGGGAAGGAGGTTGTTGGCCAAGATCTCGCGATACATGGCCCCATCCATCCTCCCCTCAATACAGTGCAGTCGTCCTGTCCCCTTTGCAGAAAAGCATCCCCAAAGAATGATGTTTCCACCTCCATGCTTCACAGTTGGGATGGTGTTCTTGTGGTTGTACTCATCCTTCTTCTTCCTCCAAACACAGCGAGTGGAGTTTAGACCAAAAAGCTCTATTTTTGTCTCATCAGACCACATGACCTTCTCCCATTCCTCCTCTGGATCATCCAGATGGTCATTGGCAAACTTCACACAGGCCTGGACATGCGCTGGCTTGAGCATTTTAATCCATGACGGCGTAGTGTGTTACTAATGGTTTTCGTTGAGACTGTGGTCCCAGCTCTCTTCAGGTCATTGACCAGGTCCTGCCGTGTAGTTCTGGGCTGATCCCTCACCTTCCTCATGATCATTGATGCCCCATGAGGTGAGATCTTGCATGGTGCCCCAGACCGAGGGAGATTGACCGTCATCTTGAACTTCTTCCATTTTCTAATAATTGCGCCAACAGTTGTTGCCTTCTCACCAAGCTGCTTGCCTATTGTCCTGTCTCCCATCCCAGCCTTGTGCAGGTCTACAATTTTATCCCTGATGTCCTTACACAGCTCTCTGGTCTTGGCCATTGTGGAGAGGTTGGAGTCTGTTTGATTGAGTGTGTGGACAGGTGTCTTTTATACAGGTAACGAGTTCAAACAGGTGCAGTTAATACAGGTAATGAGTGGAGAACATGAGGGCTTCTTAAAGAAAAACTAACAGGTCTGTGAGAGCCGGAATTCTTACTGGTTGGTAGGTGATCAAATACTTATGTCATGCAATAAAATGCAAATTAATTATTTAAAAATCATACAATGTGATTTTCTGGATTTTTGTTTTAGATTCCGTCTCTCACAGTTGAAGAGTACCTATGATAAAAATTACAGACCTCTACATGCTTTGTAAGTAGGAAAACCTGCAACATTGGCAGTGTATCAAATACTTGTTCTCCCCACTGTATATATAATAATTCATATATTCGTGCAGAAGTTCACCTGAACATCAAAATAATCATTGATTTTTACAGACATTTAATTCAACTACTCAACTAATTCAACCATAATCAACACCACAACTAAAACAATAACTCTAATGATAACGGAAACGATTAGTCACAATTATTTATTTACCGTGACACAGAAAAACGATTTGTATTCTGGGTAAACCTGGCAAATAAACAAACTTTCAATCATTTTATACTTCTTTCCAGAAATTGTTAATTGACCAGCTACTGAACTTCAGCACTCATGTCAAGAAGGAGAGCCAGGCTAAGTCCACTGGACGATGCCAGGTCCTACATCCTATCCTCCAGGGACAAACCATGCTTTCAGGAAAAGTTTATTAATACCTACAAAGGTTGGTTATATTTGTTTTATTTTACATTTTGAATTCTTAAAATGTTCCTGTAGTTGTCTACTTTTATGTACATCTGGTCAAACTGTTAATTGCGTTGTTCCCAATTAAGAATGTTTCTGTTTTATGCATATAGCTGTTTGCTGGATTGTTGTGTGTTGACAGTGAATTGATTTATGAATTATTGTTATATTGCTCTGTGGTCAGAATGTATAGTCTGAGATCTATTGTTTGTTCTGCTCAATCACAATGATGAATTTTTTCAATGGCGTATTTTCTAGATTACCCCGATGACTATATGAGCACTCTGGTAGCGCCTATGAATCCCATTGACTTCTGCAATTGTAGACAGTTCCATGTTTATTGGTTATTAACTATTTATCATACTGTCACTATACATTGTGTTTATCGATATAGGAAGAGGGGTGTTTGCCATAGAGCACGTTGATAGAGGTGCTTTTGTCTTGGAGTATCGAGGTGAGCTCATCACTAAAGAAGAGAGCACTTTGAGACAGAAGAGATACTCTGACTCAGAGAACACTTTTTTGTTCGACTTCATATCGGACAGACATTGGTGGTAAGTATTAAGAAAAATCTAGAAATATTTAACTATAAAGCTAAAAAATGATGGCAAAATTCAAGATTGACGACTGTTGAGCAGTTTAAGAATGTTTAATGTGTCCATCCTGTCACATGTAGGTATCTTTTAGTGGAAATAACAATGTTTAAATGGATTGTTCGGGATTTAGGAAAAAAATATTTTGTTTTGCTGCCCTGAATCAGAAGAGAGCAGTCAAACGATTTCCAGGTCTATGAATTAATGTGCTTTCCCGGCAGATCTTTAGTTACAGACAAGTGCTTAGCCTAAGGTGGAATAAGGCTACCTAACTGGATCCATCTCCAGTCAGTGTGCTGTCTGGATCAAAAAGCAGTTTTCCAAAATCCCTAACTAATTGTAATTGTTTTCTTCTGTACCACATTTAGTGTTGATGCATCTAAAGAAGATGGGTCACTTGGAAGATTAGTTAACGATCACCACAGATCACCAAATTGTAAAATTAAAAGAATCCTGGTCCAAGAAAAACCTCATTTGTGCTTGTTTGCCATTGACGACATAGAAGCAGGTTCAGAAATCACATACAACTATGGTGACTCAAACTGGCCATGGCGTGAATTGGTGAGTAGGTCTATTGTTATCAGATCTAAGAAACTATTGCATGGACTATAAGCATGGACTATCAGTCACGTCCTCAATGTCCTACTGCTGTACATAGTCGCCATATTGCGACTGCAAAGTTATAGAAGCCTTTAAGAACTAATAAGTGATATTGAGATGTCTCTAAGGATGTGCTAGAATTCCTTGTTTATGATCATAGACGTTTCTCACAATAACAGTTATCAGTAGAGATAATTGGTCTGGGACAGTCTTCAAACTGCATGCTAGGTGCTCTGAAGATCTAGAAACACACATTCCCAGTGAGTTATTTGTGGGTCCTAGCACCCATTCCAGGTTGGTCATTTGTGGGGACAGAAGTCTCCTCACTAACAGTGTAGTTAACACACATTCCTTGTCAGTGCTTTATGGGGTCCCCGTATGGGGTTGAGTAACAATGAAATCAAATAAACATGGACTATCATGTGGGTTTCAAATCTGAAGTAGAAAGTAGCCTGTTTTATTCAACTTGCATGTGTTTCATGATTCCAGCCTAATGCCTTGTTTGTGATCATAGACGTTTCTCCCAATGATTGCATACAGTCATCAATTAAACCACTGAATGTTCATGTTGATCCATATTGTAGGCTATAGACAAACCACATCCTGCCACAGCAGTGGAAATAGTTGGTCTAGGACAGTCTTCAAACTGCACACCAGGTGTTCTCATTGGAGTTCCATCTCCAAGCACACAGGTAATTGTTCTTAACTGGTCTTTTATTCAGAAATTCATTTTATTGCAAGATCTAGAAACACACATTCCCAGTAAGTTATTTGCGGGGTCCGGCACCTATTCCAGGTTGGTCATTTGTGTGGACCGAAGTCTCCTCACTAACATATGGTGTAGTTAACACACATTCCTTGTCAGTGCTTTATGGGGTCCCCGTATAGGGTTGAGTAACAATTAAATAAAATGAACATGGACTATCATGTGGGTTTCAAATCTGAACTATAAAGTAGCTTGTTATTATAGTTATTCAACTCGCATGTGTTTATCATGCCCACTTTTGATGATGTATTTTAAAGAGCTACTTGGTGATATTCAGAGTTGTCCAAGGAAATGCTATATTCCAATTTAAATGCCTTGTTTATGATCATAGAAATGTCTTACAATGACTGCCTACAGTTATCCATAAGACCATTGAATGTTCATGTTGATCCATATTGTAGACTATAGACAAACCACATCCTGCCACAGCAGTGGAAATAGTTGGTCTAGGACAGTCTTCAAACTGCACGCCAGGTGTTCTCATTGGAGTTCCATCTCCAAGCACACAGGTAATTGTTCTTAACTGGTCTTTTATTCAGAAATTCATTTTATTGCCAGATCTAGAAACACACATTCCCAGTAAGTTATTTGTGGGTCCTAGCACCCATTCCAGGTTGGTCATTTGTGTGGACAGAAGTCTCCTCACTAACATGGACATTAAGTTTAGTTAACACACATTCCTTGTCAGTGCTTTATGGGGTCCCCGTACGGGTTTTTAGTAACAATGAAATCAAATAAACATAGTCTATCATGTGGGCTTCAAATCTGAACTATAAAGTAGCCCGTTATTATAGTTATTCAACTCGCATGTGTTTATCATGCACAGCTTCTGTTGATGTATTTTTTTAAAGAGCTAGTTGTTGATATTCACAGTTCTCTAAGGAAATGCTATATTCTAATTCATGATGCCAGCCTAATGCCTTGTTTGTGATCATAGACGTTTCTCCCAATGATTGCATACAGTCATCAATTAAACCACTGAATGTTCATGTTGATCCATATTGTAGGCTATAGACAAACCACATCCTGCCACAGCAGTGGAAATAGTTGGTCTAGGACAGTCTTCAAACTGCACGCCAGGTGTTCTCATTGGAGTTCCATCTCCAAGCACACAGGTAATTGTTCTTAACTGGTCTTTTATTCAGAAATTCATTTTATTGCAAGATCTAGAAACACACATTCCCAGTAAGTTATTTGCGGGGTCCGGCACCTATTCCAGGTTGGTCATTTGTGTGGACCGAAGTCTCCTCACTAACATATGGTGTAGTTAACACACATTCCTTGTCAGTGCTTTATGGGGTCCCCGTATAGGGTTGAGTAACAATTAAATAAAATGAACATGGACTATCATGTGGGTTTCAAATCTGAACTATAAAGTAGCTTGTTATTATAGTTATTCAACTCGCATGTGTTTATCATGCCCACTTTTGATGATGTATTTTAAAGAGCTACTTGGTGATATTCAGAGTTGTCCAAGGAAATGCTATATTCCAATTTAAATGCCTTGTTTATGATCATAGAAATGTCTTACAATGACTGCCTACAGTTATCCATAAGACCATTGAATGTTCATGTTGATCCATATTGTAGACTATAGACAAACCACATCCTGCCACAGCAGTGGAAATAGTTGGTCTAGGACAGTCTTCAAACTGCACGCCAGGTGTTCTCATTGGAGTTCCATCTCCAAGCACACAGGTAATTGTTCTTAACTGGTCTTTTATTCAGAAATTCATTTTATTGCCAGATCTAGAAACACACATTCCCAGTAAGTTATTTGTGGGTCCTAGCACCCATTCCAGGTTGGTCATTTGTGTGGACAGAAGTCTCCTCACTAACATGGACATTAAGTTTAGTTAACACACATTCCTTGTCAGTGCTTTATGGGGTCCCCGTACGGGTTTTTAGTAACAATGAAATCAAATAAACATAGTCTATCATGTGGGCTTCAAATCTGAACTATAAAGTAGCCCGTTATTATAGTTATTCAACTCGCATGTGTTTATCATGCACAGCTTCTGTTGATGTATTTTTTTAAAGAGCTAGTTGTTGATATTCACAGTTCTCTAAGGAAATGCTATATTCTAATTCATGATGCCAGCCTAATGCCTTGTTTGTGATCATAGACGTTTCTCCCAATGATTGCATACAGTCATCAATTAAACCACTGAATGTTCATGTTGATCCATATTGTAGGCTATAGACAAACCACATCCTGCCACAGCAGTGGAAATAGTTGGTCTAGGACAGTCTTCAAACTGCACGCCAGGTGTTCTCATTGGAGTTCCATCTCCAAGCACACAGGTAATTGTTCTTAACTGGTCTTTTATTCAGAAATTCATTTTATTGCAAGATCTAGAAACACACATTCCCAGTAAGTTATTTGCGGGGTCCAGCACCTATTCCAGGTTGGTCATTTGTGTGGACCGAAGTCTCCTCACTAACATATGGTGTAGTTAACACACATTCCTTGTCAGTGCTTTATGGGGTCCCCGTATAGGGTTGAGTAACAATTAAATAAAATGAACATGGACTATCATGTGGGTTTCAAATCTGAACTATAAAGTAGCTTGTTATTATAGTTATTCAACTCGCATGTGTTTATCATGCCCACTTTTGATGATGTATTTTAAAGAGCTACTTGGTGATATTCAGAGTTGTCCAAGGAAATGCTATATTCCAATTTAAATGCCTTGTTTATGATCATAGAAATGTCTTACAATGACTGCCTACAGTTATCCATAAGACCATTGAATGTTCATGTTGATCCATATTGTAGACTATAGACAAACCACATCCTGCCACAGCAGTGGAAATAGTTGGTCTAGGACAGTCTTCAAACTGCACGCCAGGTGTTCTCATTGGAGTTCCATCTCCAAGCACACAGGTAATTGTTCTTAACTGGTCTTTTATTCAGAAATTCATTTTATTGCCAGATCTAGAAACACACATTCCCAGTAAGTTATTTGTGGGTCCTAGCACCCATTCCAGGTTGGTCATTTGTGTGGACAGAAGTCTCCTCACTAACATGGACATTAAGTTTAGTTAACACACATTCCTTGTCAGTGCTTTATGGGGTCCCCGTACGGGTTTTTAGTAACAATGAAATCAAATAAACATAGTCTATCATGTGGGCTTCAAATCTGAACTATAAAGTAGCCCGTTATTATAGTTATTCAACTCGCATGTGTTTATCATGCACAGCTTCTGTTGATGTATTTTTTTAAAGAGCTAGTTGTTGATATTCACAGTTCTCTAAGGAAATGCTATATTCTAATTCATGATGCCAGCCTAATGCCTTGTTTGTGATCATAGACGTTTCTCCCAATGATTGCATACAGTCATCAATTAAACCACTGAATGTTCATGTTGATCCATATTGTAGGCTATAGACAAACCACATCCTGCCACAGCAGTGGAAATAGTTGGTCTAGGACAGTCTTCAAACTGCACGCCAGGTGTTCTCATTGGAGTTCCATCTCCAAGCACACAGGTAATTGTTCTTAACTGGTCTTTTATTCAGAAATTCATTTTATTGCAAGATCTAGAAACACACATTCCCAGTAAGTTATTTGCGGGGTCCGGCACCTATTCCAGGTTGGTCATTTGTGTGGACCGAAGTCTCCTCACTAACATATGGTGTAGTTAACACACATTCCTTGTCAGTGCTTTATGGGGTCCCCGTATAGGGTTGAGTAACAATTAAATAAAATGAACATGGACTATCATGTGGGTTTCAAATCTGAACTATAAAGTAGCTTGTTATTATAGTTATTCAACTCGCATGTGTTTATCATGCCCACTTTTGATGATGTATTTTAAAGAGCTACTTGGTGATATTCAGAGTTGTCCAAGGAAATGCTATATTCCAATTTAAATGCCTTGTTTATGATCATAGAAATGTCTTACAATGACTGCCTACAGTTATCCATAAGACCATTGAATGTTCATGTTGATCCATATTGTAGACTATAGACAAACCACATCCTGCCACAGCAGTGGAAATAGTTGGTCTAGGACAGTCTTCAAACTGCACGCCAGGTGTTCTCATTGGAGTTCCATCTCCAAGCACACAGGTAATTGTTCTTAACTGGTCTTTTATTCAGAAATTCATTTTATTGCCAGATCTAGAAACACACATTCCCAGTAAGTTATTTGTGGGTCCTAGCACCCATTCCAGGTTGGTCATTTGTGTGGACAGAAGTCTCCTCACTAACATGGACATTAAGTTTAGTTAACACACATTCCTTGTCAGTGCTTTATGGGGTCCCCGTACGGGTTTTTAGTAACAATGAAATCAAATAAACATAGTCTATCATGTGGGCTTCAAATCTGAACTATAAAGTAGCCCGTTATTATAGTTATTCAACTCGCATGTGTTTATCATGCACAGCTTCTGTTGATGTATTTTTTTAAAGAGCTAGTTGTTGATATTCACAGTTCTCTAAGGAAATGCTATATTCTAATTCATGATGCCAGCCTAATGCCTTGTTTGTGATCATAGACGTTTCTCCCAATGATTGCATACAGTCATCAATTAAACCACTGAATGTTCATGTTGATCCATATTGTAGGCTATAGACAAACCACATCCTGCCACAGCAGTGGAAATAGTTGGTCTAGGACAGTCTTCAAACTGCACGCCAGGTGTTCTCATTGGAGTTCCATCTCCAAGCACACAGGTAATTGTTCTTAACTGGTCTTTTATTCAGAAATTCATTTTATTGCAAGATCTAGAAACACACATTCCCAGTAAGTTATTTGCGGGGTCCGGCACCTATTCCAGGTTGGTCATTTGTGTGGACCGAAGTCTCCTCACTAACATATGGTGTAGTTAACACACATTCCTTGTCAGTGCTTTATGGGGTCCCCGTATAGGGTTGAGTAACAATTAAATAAAATGAACATGGACTATCATGTGGGTTTCAAATCTGAACTATAAAGTAGCTTGTTATTATAGTTATTCAACTCGCATGTGTTTATCATGGCCACTTTTGATGATGTATTTTAAAGAGCTACTTGGTGATATTCAGAGTTGTCCAAGGAAATGCTATATTCCAATTTAAATGCCTTGTTTATGATCATAGAAATGTCTTACAATGACTGCCTACAGTTATCCATAAGACCATTGAATGTTCATGTTGATCCATATTGTAGACTATAGACAAACCACATCCTGCCACAGCAGTGGAAATAGTTGGTCTAGGACAGTCTTCAAACTGCACGCCAGGTGTTCTCATTGGAGTTCCATCTCCAAGCACACAGGTAATTGTTCTTAACTGGTCTTTTATTCAGAAATTCATTTTATTGCCAGATCTAGAAACACACATTCCCAGTAAGTTATTTGTGGGTCCTAGCACCCATTCCAGGTTGGTCATTTGTGTGGACAGAAGTCTCCTCACTAACATGGACATTAAGTTTAGTTAACACACATTCCTTGTCAGTGCTTTATGGGGTCCCCGTACGGGTTTTTAGTAACAATGAAATCAAATAAACATAGTCTATCATGTGGGCTTCAAATCTGAACTATAAAGTAGCCCGTTATTATAGTTATTCAACTCGCATGTGTTTATCATGCACAGCTTCTGTTGATGTATTTTTTTAAAGAGCTAGTTGTTGATATTCACAGTTCTCTAAGGAAATGCTATATTCTAATTCATGATGCCAGCCTAATGCCTTGTTTGTGATCATAGACGTTTCTCCCAATGATTGCATACAGTCATCAATTAAACCACTGAATGTTCATGTTGATCCATATTGTAGGCTATAGACAAACCACATCCTGCCACAGCAGTGGAAATAGTTGGTCTAGGACAGTCTTCAAACTGCACACCAGGTGTTCTCATTGGAGTTCCATCTCCAAGCACACAGGTAATTGTTCTTAACTGGTCTTTTATTCAGAAATTCATTTTATTGCAAGATCTAGAAACACACATTCCCAGTAAGTTATTTGCGGGGTCCGGCACCTATTCCAGGTTGGTCATTTGTGTGGACCGAAGTCTCCTCACTAACATATGGTGTAGTTAACACACATTCCTTGTCAGTGCTTTATGGGGTCCCCGTATAGGGTTGAGTAACAATTAAATAAAATGAACATGGACTATCATGTGGGTTTCAAATCTGAACTATAAAGTAGCTTGTTATTATAGTTATTCAACTCGCATGTGTTTATCATGCCCACTTTTGATGATGTATTTTAAAGAGCTACTTGGTGATATTCAGAGTTGTCCAAGGAAATGCTATATTCCAATTTAAATGCCTTGTTTATGATCATAGAAATGTCTTACAATGACTGCCTACAGTTATCCATAAGACCATTGAATGTTCATGTTGATCCATATTGTAGACTATAGACAAACCACATCCTGCCACAGCAGTGGAAATAGTTGGTCTAGGACAGTCTTCAAACTGCACGCCAGGTGTTCTCATTGGAGTTCCATCTCCAAGCACACAGGTAATTGTTCTTAACTGGTCTTTTATTCAGAAATTCATTTTATTGCCAGATCTAGAAACACACATTCCCAGTAAGTTATTTGTGGGTCCTAGCACCCATTCCAGGTTGGTCATTTGTGTGGACAGAAGTCTCCTCACTAACATGGACATTAAGTTTAGTTAACACACATTCCTTGTCAGTGCTTTATGGGGTCCCCGTACGGGTTTTTAGTAACAATGAAATCAAATAAACATAGTCTATCATGTGGGCTTCAAATCTGAACTATAAAGTAGCCCGTTATTATAGTTATTCAACTCGCATGTGTTTATCATGCACAGCTTCTGTTGATGTATTTTTTTAAAGAGCTAGTTGTTGATATTCACAGTTCTCTAAGGAAATGCTATATTCTAATTCATGATGCCAGCCTAATGCCTTGTTTGTGATCATAGACGTTTCTCCCAATGATTGCATACAGTCATCAATTAAACCACTGAATGTTCATGTTGATCCATATTGTAGGCTATAGACAAACCACATCCTGCCACAGCAGTGGAAATAGTTGGTCTAGGACAGTCTTCAAACTGCACGCCAGGTGTTCTCATTGGAGTTCCATCTCCAAGCACACAGGTAATTGTTCTTAACTGGTCTTTTATTCAGAAATTCATTTTATTGCAAGATCTAGAAACACACATTCCCAGTAAGTTATTTGCGGGGTCCGGCACCTATTCCAGGTTGGTCATTTGTGTGGACCGAAGTCTCCTCACTAACATATGGTGTAGTTAACACACATTCCTTGTAGACTATCATCATTTCAAATCTGGAAAAAGTTGTTTATTCAATTTCAACTCAAATGTTTTTATCACAAACCTTTTCTTTTGCTGTATTTAATGTTTCATACAGGCTCTTGTCACCTACTCTGACACTGATCAATCTGAGGACTCCGACAGTATGAAAGCACAAGCACATCTGGTTGTGCTGAGGAGGACCAAAAGCATCCTGGTAAAGCTTTCTTTCACTGACTCACTTTTACATGAACCTCTATAGATAGATAGATAGGTACTTTATTGATCCCCCGGGGGGGAAATTTCATTGTCAAGCAGCTACAACAAAACACAGGGCAGGTGCAAAATGCCACAACGAAAGTACACAAAAGACAGATACACGGTACATGATACATAGAGCGGCAGTATGAAAAGGTATAGAAATACAAGATATCTGGAGTGCCAAAAAAAGCTATAAAAAGACATTGCATAGTATGAGTGGTTGGCTGAATATGTACACTATACATTGGTGGATGTTGGATGGTTAACTATACTATACAGGTCGATGGCAGAGAAATACTTCAGTAGCTAAAAATGCGTATGATATGAGCGAGGGTAATAATAGTTTACTTAATAGACAGACTGGGTAAATGAACAGGTAAGTGAAAATTTTGCATGGTTAAATTAGCTGTACAGTTAGGTATACAGTTATATTTACAGATAAGTGAATACTTGCATGTTTACACAAACTGTACAGGTAAATGACAGGAAGAGATACTTTAATAGCTAAATGTGTGTATGATATCATTTGGGGTAATAATAGTAATTCCCTTAAAATACAGTCCTTAGTGCGCAGGGTTTAATTACAGACAACTGCACGTATTGCACATTAGATATACTAAAAGCAATGAGAAAAGGTGCAACTGACAGGATACTAATATGCATTCCTGAGTGAATGCCTACGTAAGTTAAGTCCAATAATTACTTACAATATTGCATGTGATATAATATAACAACTGTACATGAGTATGTATATACAGACCTGTATGAATAAATAGGTCCTGAGTGAATGAGTGATTACGGACCAGAGTTACTCACGGATGGATGCATAATTGTTAAACTAGGTCCTAGCACCCCAACAGTTCCAGATCTATGTTGCCGACGGCACGGCACCCCGGTGAGGCATTATATAGTCTAATAGCCGCCGGCAGGAAGGACCTCCTGTAGCGCTCTCTGGCACACCGTGGTGGTATCAGTCTATGACTGAAAGTGCTCCTCTGCGTCATAACCATAGCGTGCAGAGGGTGGGTGACGTTGTCCATGATGGCCAGCAGTTTGGCCAGGATCCGTCTCTCCGCCGCCACCTCTAGAGTGTCAAGGCTCATCCCCAGGACAGAGCTAGCCTTCCTGATCAGCTTATTTACCCGAGAAGCATCACCGGCTTTGATGTTTGCTCCCCAGCACACCACTGCAAAAAAGATGGCACTGGCCACCACAGACTGGTAGAAGGTATGCAGTAGTTTACTGCACACGTTGAAGGACCTGAGCCTCCTCAGAAAGTAGAGTCGGCTCTGGCCCTTTTTGTACAGGGCCCCGGTGTTACTGGCCCATTCCAGCCTGTTGTCCATATGGACTCCCAGGAACTTGTATGACCCAACCATTTCCACATCCATCCCCTGTATAGGGACTGCAGTCAGTTGTGCCTTGGTTCTCCTGAAGTCCACCACCATCTCCTTTGTTTTGCTGATGTTGAGCTGAAGGTGGTTCTGCACACACCACAACACAAAGTCACTGATTGTGCTCCTGTACTCCTCCTCCTGCCCACCTCTGATGCACCCTACAATAGCAGAGTCATCCGAGAACTTCTGTAGGTGGTATGTTTCAGAGTTATATCTGAAGTCTGAGGTGTAGAGGGTGAACAGGAAGGGGGACAGGACCGTACCCTGGGGGGCCCCTGTGTTGCTAACTGCCCGTTCTGACACACAGCTCTGTAGTCGCACAAATTGTGGCCTACCGGTCAGGTAGTCCGTGACCCAGGAGACTAAGGGTGCTTCCACTTTCATCCTCCTCATCTTCTCACCCAGTAGCAGGGGCTGAATGGTATTGAAGGCACTGGAGAAGTCAAAAAACATAACCCTCACAGTGCAACCTGCGTTGTCCAGGTGAGAGTAGGCCCTCTGCAGAAGGTAGATGATTGCATCATCCACCCCGATGTTGCGCTGGTATGCAAACTGCAGAGGGTCCATTGATGTACACACCAGGGGTCTGAGGTGAGCGAGGACTAACCTTTCCAGGGTCTTCATGATGTGGGATGTTAGCGCTACAGGTCTGAAGTCATTCAGGACAGTGGGGTGTGCCTTCTTGGGCACTGGGACGAGGCAGGATGTTTTCCACAGCACAGGGACCCTTTCTAGGCTCAGGCTAAGGTTGAAAAGACGCTGGAGTATTCCACACAGTTGGTCAGCACAGACCCTCAGCACCCTTGGGCTGATGCCATCAGGGCCCGCCGCTTTCCACTGGTGTAGTCTCTCCAGCTCTCTCTTCACTTGGTTGGTGGTGAAAGCCAGCCCAGGTGGGGAGGTGGGGGGAAGGGGGGTGTTGAGGATCAGTCCAGGGGGAGCAGGGGCGGAGGTGGGGTCACTGATTGTCTCAGCAGAGGTGCTGTGAGCAAAGTGGGGGTGGGACATCCGTGAGGGTGTGTGAGCTGGGGAGGTGGACATGGCCAGTATCAAACCTGTTAAAAAATTGGTTCAGCTCATTGGCTCTGTCCTGGGTCCCCTCCGTCTGCCCACTGTTTGACTTTTTGAAGCCAGTGATATTTCTCATACCCTTCCACACCTCTCTCACCTGGCTCTGCCTCAGCTTGTCCTCCATCTTCTCCTTATACACTCTCTTCCCGTCAGCAATCCGCAACTTCAGCTCCCTCTGGACGCATTTCAATTTGTCCTTGTCCTTGTCCCTCTCCTTGAAGGCCCTCTTCTTCTCATTCAGCAGGGCCTTCAGGTCGCTGGTGACCCAGGGTTTATTGTTTGGGAAACAGCGTACCTTCCTGGTGGGTACAGTGTTGTCTACACAAAAATTAATATAGTCTGTTATGCAGTCCATCGATGTCCTCCCCATGAGCCTCACAGAGCACATCCCAGTCTGTTGTTTCAAAACAGTCCTGTAGGGCCTCATTCGCCTCCGGGGACCATCTCCTAATAGTCCTGGTGGTTGCAGGCTGCTGTTGGACCAAAGGCCTGTAGAGTGGGGTGAGGTGTACAAGGTTGTGATCCGATCTACCGAGGGGAGGGAGTGCAGTGGAGTTGTATGCGTCCTTCACATTACCATATAACAAGTCCAGAGTTTTATTATTCCTGGTTGGGCACTTCACGAACTGTTTGAATGTGGGCAGCGTTGAAGAGAGAGATGCATGGTTAAAATCCCCCGAAATGGCAAAGAAAGCACTGGGATGCGCTGTCTGTAACCTCGCGATAACAGAGTGGATGACGTCACACGCTGCGTTTGCGTCAGCAGAGGGCGGGATGTAAACAATAACAGCAATGGCCGCCGTGAATTCCCTCAGTAAATAGTAGGGTCTCAGGCTAACGACTAACAGCTCAATGTCCGGGCTACAAAACTCTTCCTTAAGAGTAATATGTTTCGGATGACACCATCTGTTAACTAATAAAGCCAGCCCACCACCCTTACTCTTACCGGAAGAGACGCGATCCCTGTCCGCTCTGATTGTCTGGAAACCGTCGATAGTGACGTTCTGCATGGGGATGTTATCGTTCAGCCAAGTCTCAGTAAAAAGCATTAGGCTCGCTTCCCGATAAATCCTTTGTCCACGAACAAGTCCCTCCAACTCATCCATCTTGTTATGTAGACACCTCACATTGCCCATAATAATAGATGGTATAGCCGGCTTGTACTTGAACCTCCTCCGCTTTGCCTTACATTTCAATCCCGCCCTGCGTCCACGGCGTCGTCTTTTCAATTCGTCCGGAATATCAAACTTTTCCCTGGGGAGCAGCAGCGCTGCGTGGGCTAAATCCAGGAGCTGGGCTCTGTTGTAAACAATAACAGTTGACGACTCCTGTCGACGTTCAGTTGCGATAAAATCCATAATCCTGAACTATCCTGAACTATTATAGTTCAACTGTAGCAAAATAAAAAATAAAACTAAAGAAAAGAGACGAAAGAAAACGAACTAAAACAACAATTTATGCAGAACAACGGGAGCTGCTTAACAGGCAACCACTCAGCCAAACAAATAAATATGTGGCACATTTTGTTTTACTTTTAGTCTTTTCTAATTGTGCAAAGTTTGTTAAATTATATTATCCTAAATGCAACATTATTTCAAATAATCAGCCACTTAACATTATAATTGGCTTCCTTAGGAACATGATGTTTGTTGGAAAAAGATAATGCAACGGATTCCTGTAGACTCGGATGAGCTTTACGATTCAAGTGGAGATGAGCAAGTTACAAGTACCAGTGACAATCCTGGGAATCTTCCACATTATACAGTGGGTCAAAGGCTGCGGAGAACCAACAGTCTCCCGGTAAGCCCACTTTCATTTGGACAAGGATATATTACGGTAGATTTGATTTCTTAATTGGTTGTCCAGTTATGTTTGCTTGTTTTACATAGTTTTTTGTATGAACATAATGTTGGTGTGTTTTTGTTGGACTTGAGATGGCATTGAGTATCTGAACACTTCTCTGAATTGAATTTACTTTTATAGGTCAATGTGATGATGCCTGTAGGATCAGATCAAGATGAGAATTCGAGTCCAGATAGTGAAGAGGAATATATTCCAAAATCTAGTGGGGAAAGCTCAGATAGTTGCATGAGCTTAGAAGTACCTCTACAGAAGAGCAGTAAAAAAAAAAGATCTCTCTGTGAGAGGAATAGCTACCTACCTCAGAAAAGGATTCACAGCCAAAGTTCTCCACAAAATCAACTGGACACCACAACTCATCTTCAGGGAGAAGATGACACAGGGTATCAAAACTTAGAAGAGAGTACAACAGTGTCTCAACGAGGAAGTGTTTCTGTTTGCCCAGTCTCTAAGAAGGCAAATGGGTTGAGACGATACAACAAAATGCAATACTGCATATACTGCAAGTTAGGTACTCAGAAAATGGCGAGACATCTGGAGAGAAAACACAGTGAAGAGAGCCCTGTTGCAAAATTGCGTCTTTTACCAAAGAACTCGAAGGAAAGGCGAATACTATTGGACTCTCTCCGGAAAAGAGGTAACTTTGCACACAATGTGGAAGTGTTGGAAAGTGGCAAAGGAAAGCTTGTGCCATGCAAGCAACCTCAAGTAGAAAAGAAAGGACAGGATTTCATGCATTGTTTGTACTGCCAGGGTTTATTCTTGCGGAGAATACTCTGGCGTCATGTTTGTGTGTGCAAATTCAAGCCAGAAAACATGAACTCCAAACCCGGGAAAAGTAGAGTTCAAACTCTATGTGCATATACTCAACCTCCTTCTGGGTTTTCGGACGGGTATTGGAAGCTACTTAACAAAATGAACCATGACCCAATATCAGATGCTATAAGGAAAGACGGTTGCATCTTGGCATATGGACAAAGACTGTTTGAGTCTAAAGGACATCAGGTCAACCACCATGAATATATCCGGCAAGCGTTGAGAGAGCTTGGCAGACTGGCTCTTAAGCTGAAAGATGTCACACCCCTAAAGACTACTGAAGAGCTCTTCAAACCCACAAACTACATTCATGCAGTCACTGCAGTTAAACACACAGCTGGATTCAACCGTGAAGCAGGCCAATATGGTTGTCCATCTCTGGCCCGCAAACTCGGCCACAGCTTGCACAGTATGTCGTTGTGGCTTAAATCTGAAGCGCAGATGAAAGGACAGAAAGAAACTGCAGTAGAGGCCCATGAATTCTCTGAGTTATATAAACAAAGATGGACTGATGATATCACAAGCCGAGCGTTGTCACAACTTGAGCAAGCAAAATGGAACTCTCCTCACATCTTGCCATTCACTGAAGATGTCAAAACTCTGCATTGCTATTTAGACGAAAAACAGGAACAACTTATTAATAGCATGAAAAAACAATTGTCATCCTTGACATGGAGAGACCTGACAAAGGTGACACTGGCACAAATCATATTATTCAACCGTCGGAGAGAAGGTGAAGTGTCAAGAATGCCATTATCTGCCTTTGTCTTAAGAGACACTTCAGACCCACATCAAGATGTCAACCTGGCCCTATCTACACTCGAACAGAAGCTCTGCAGACATTTCAATCGAATTGAAATCCGAGGGAAGCGAGGAAGGAAAGTTCCACTTCTACTTACCCCAGCTATGAAGGAATCTATAGAGCTTCTAGTTGAGAAGAGAGAGGAGTGCGGGGTTCTCAAAGAGAACACCTACCTGTTTGCAGTACCTGGTTCAATGTTTAATTACAGGGGTTCTGATTGCCTGCGGCAGTTTGTTAAAGATTGTAACATCAAAAACCCAATGTCTCTTACATCTACAAAACTCAGAAAGCATGTGGCAACCCTGTCCAAAGTACTAAATCTGAAGGATACAGAGCTAGACCAGTTAGCAGATTTCCTCGGACATGACGTCAGAGTCCACCGTCAATACTACCGTCTGCCAGAGGGCACCCTCCAGCTGGCCAAAATGAGCAAAATATTGATGGCTCTCGAGCAGGGACGTCTGGGTGAATTTAAAGGGAAGAGCCTCGACGACATTCACATTGACCCAAATGGTACGTAGTTAGCCTGGCATCAATAGTCATATTTTTCCCATTTCCTATACGATGCCAAATAAATGTGTCTTAAGTGGTCATCCTTTCTGTTTTGCAAATACTCTAGATTGACTTGTCTACTTTGATCTTGTGGGGATGGGTGATTTTG
This sequence comes from Thymallus thymallus, assembly GCA_023634145.1. Taxonomy (NCBI): domain Eukaryota; kingdom Metazoa; phylum Chordata; class Actinopteri; order Salmoniformes; family Salmonidae; genus Thymallus; species Thymallus thymallus. Next base: position 408,623 of record CM042378.1, on the reverse strand, counting down.
AGTGGTTAGGAGTTTCCTAATTCATTCAAACTGTTGTATTACCCTTTTTGTAGAAGAAATTGAAGTGGACGAAGAGCCCGAGGAGAATGAAGAGTCTGAGGATGAGTGTGGCAACAAGGACAGCACAGCAGGTATTTCCAAAATTATGTTTTCAAACGCGGTTGTGCTGGTGTGGGTATGTCGGAGATGTGCCTCAACTTGTCTTGAGAGCGCCAATTGTTAGTACGGTGCATTCAATCTACATTCATGAAGATAATTATATAAAGATTTTTTTTGTAGCGGGTAACGACGAGTCCATTGTTATTGTAGCGGGTAACGACGAGTCCATTGTTATTGTAGCGGAGTAAAAGTACATATTTTTTTAGAAGTAGTGAAGTGAAAGTCGAAAGAAAAAAAACTCAAGTAAAGTACAGATACTCCCCAAAACTACTTAAGTGCTGTAACAAAGTATTGTTAAGTGCTATCAATAGACGTTAATGTTTACAGTGGTAAAAATCCATGCACATCCAGGGCTCTGTTTAAACCAGCAGAGGTCAGGAACCTTTTGTTGAATCGAAACCGTCTCGATTTGATATGCGACATGTCTGTCACATTGACAAAGCCTACAAGTTCAGAATATTTGATATTTTATGTATATGTTCCCAAAGAACGACTTAAACAATTTGACATGAACTGGGTTGAAGTGTAATAAAGTTGTATGACTTATTGTGCACAGAAGGATAGATTGTTTATAAAGAATGGGAAATGTGTATACACAATCAGCTATTGTCACTGTTTTGGAATACTGAGGTTGGTAATAACATGTATTTTTCATAGATGTAAATACACCAATGACACCAAAGTCAACACAAGGTGGGAACAGTGACAAGCCATGTGAGGTCTTGTCAGATGTAAATCCACAAAAGACAGGTGAGGTCACGCAATCATTATTGTTGACTGGTATTCTAAATAGCAACTTACTAACAATAATGTCAGTATTATGTAGCGATTCCCTATATTGAAGCGGAGGCTTAATTCCACAAGTTTTCTAAAGACTTAGTTTTGCGACAGATATGCTCAAACTTTGTTGATATTTTTTTATTCTTGCCTAAATAATGCCAAGCCCTCAATTTATCACAGGGGAGTAGATTAAACACTCCCTCATTGAGGTACGCATAACAGTAACTACAAACAGACATATAGCGTCAGATTGTACGAGGTGGCTGTCGGATTATTTTCAACTGTGCAATGATAACTCTGAGCTATCGAATGTGTGTCTACCAAGAGGTCCTTAAGGCCCTGATCACAAGTGGCCATTTTTGCTGGCTGTAAAAAGCATTATGCAATGCAATTTTGTTTTTAACTGTCTTTTTGTTGAAGTCTGCAAAAAGCAGTTTTTTTTACTGCTGCAAAGCCACCATAGAATCATCTGCCATTGGTTAACCTTTCGGCGTGTAAGAACTCACCAAAGTTTAATATTACTTGCACCAACTGAAAAGTTTGCCCGGTCTAAAAATATATATTTTTAAAAATCTACAACTACGTCTGACGCTTTTTTCCTTAGTTGATTTATTTTAAAACTTTTTTTAAATTCTTGACATCCCGAATGTCAAACGGTGCGAACAATAAAAAAAACTGCTGCTGAAAAAGCGTTCTGGGTTTAAGGCTGCTCACTCCAGGTACACCTCAAACATTTAGACTCCAGCAATAGTGACAACCCTAACGTTTTATTCTCCACAAACAACACCCTCCTCAACTTATGCTTTTCCAAAGCAACTTTATTGTAGAAAGTACTATGTATTTAAGCTGTTTTAAAGTAGTCAGATTAGTATTGGCTTTCTTTTCAAGTTTTAGGAGTGATTTGTTCATATTCACCAATATAGAGTCAACACAAGGTGGGAACAGTTGAACTGTCAAATGTTGAAAGGATAATATAGATGTGAGTTTTGGTTTAACGTTCCATGTTTTAGTACTTCAACTGTATTTTATGTCCATTTAGGTCGCAAACCATTTCAGCGACGTCCCTGGCAAAAGGAGGAGATAGACGCTGTGGAGAAACATATGAAGAACTTAATTTTAACATGTCAAGTTCCGGGGAAAAGCGACTGTGACCGCTGCTTAAAATTGGAGCCTGAAGCCTTGAAAAACAGAGATTGGCGAGCTATAAAGTTCTACTTGAAGAATCGCATTACAGCGCTTAAGAAAAATGTGTAGTTTGACCTCTATAACACTACTTAACACTTGTTATGGCTGGATATTGGCTAGCCCCACATGTGACCCAACACTCTGCGTCGTACTGTACAGTATTACCACCACTGTTGTACTGTACAGTATTACCACTACTGTAGTACTGACACTTTCAAATAGTTTTCTGCATGTAATATAGGTTCGAAACCACTGAGGACACTGAGACGATCTAGTAGAATGTCGAGATCAATGGTGTCGAATTCTGCACTCAGGTCTCGGAGGACTAGACAGGTGTGTAGGGGGAGACTGGTATGTAGACTCAGGTCTCAGAGGACTAGACAGGTGTGTAGGGGGAGATTGGTATGTAGACTCAGGTCTCAGAGGACTAGACAGGTGTGTAGGGGGAGATTGGTATGTAGACTCAGGTCTCAGAGGACTAGACAGGTGTGTAGGGGGAGACTGGTATGTAGACTCAGGTCTCAGAGGACTAGACAGGTGTGTAGGGGGAGATTGGTATGTAGACTCAGGTCTCAGAGGACTAGACAGGTGTGTAGGGGGAGATTGGTATGTAGACTCAGGTCTCAGAGGACTAGACAGGTGTGTAGGGGGAGATTGGTATGTAGACTCAGGTCTCAGAGGACTAGACAGGTGTGTAGGGGGAGATTGGTATGTAGACTCAGGTCTCAGAGGACTAGACAGGTGTGTAGGGGGAGATTGGTATGTAGACTCAGGTCTCAGAGGACTAGACAGGTGTGTAGGGGGAGATTGGTATGTAGACTCAGGTCTCAGAGGACTAGACAGGTGTGTAGGGGGAGATTGGTATGTAGACTCAGGTCTCAGAGGACTAGACAGGTGTGTAGGGGGAGATTGGTATGTAGACTCAGGTCTCAGAGGACTAGACAGGTGTGTAGGGGGAGACTGGTATGTAGACTCAGGTCTCAGAGGACTAGACAGGTGTGTAGGGGGAGATTGGTATGTAGACTCAGGTCTCAGAGGACTAGACTGGTGTGTAGGGGGAGATTGGTATGTAGACTCAGGTCTCAGAGGACTAGACTGTTGTGTAGGGGGAGATTGGTATGTAGACTCAGGTCTCAGAGGACTAGACTGGTGTGTAAGGGGAGACGGGTATGTAGACTCAGGTCTCAGAGGACTAGGACGTCATGTACTAAGCAGTATAGGGTGCATACTACGATATTGGGTCACATGCATCCACATCTTGTGAGGTCCACGTATGTATGTATGTGTGTGTATGTATGTATGTATATATATGTGTATGTATGTATGTATGTGTATATATATATATATATATATATATATATATATATATATATATATATATATATATATATATATATATATATATATATATATATACACTTTTCAAAACAGACATGAAAGGTTTTGAATTTGTTTTTTACAAAAGCGCTAATGACATCAACACTGGCCATGGGTATAACTTTAAAGCTCAGTTTAACATCAAGAAGTAGGTAAAAAAGTGATCTTCCTCACTCACAAGATGTGAATCCATGTGTGACCCAGTAACGTAGTACATAATGTATAGTACCGAGTGTTGGGTCACATATTGGGCTAGGTGTAGGAAATGTAGTTGGAGAATTATGTAGTTCATGTATTTGATGGCAAGTATGTTCCCTTTTACACATCTGTTTACCAAATGCCTCAATTAGCATTAACCAAAAGTGCCATTCTACCTGTTGATTTTCAGACAACTTAAAATTACTTTTTTTGTCTCATGTTAATTTTTTATCTTTAAATTACCCAGAAAAACAACTACCTAACATTAATTCATGCTAATTGAGGCATTAACAAAACAATGCCCTTCTACCTGTTTAATTAGGAATGCCAAAAAAATCTACATCTTTTTTTCAGTGCCTAGCTTAACTCTGCATTGTTATTTTTAATTTTTCCCATGTGTGACCCAATAACGTATTGCATAATGTATAGTACAGTATGGAGTGTTGGGTCACATATCAGGGTAGATATTCATACAAATACATTACAATAACAACAGACTCTTTGTGTAGGTGTTCAACATATGGATGGCCTCTTCTGTTCTTCTTTGCCTGTCAATATTTGAGATGTAAAACCATAGGTGGCTGCTGTTGGCAGTGGTTGCAGCATGACTAACCGCATATTGAGCCAAAGAACAAAGTGTTCGGAGGGAGTTGTTCTTTTTGACAAATCTTGTTTGATTTGTCCTGATGAATCAGAATGACATTGTTGGTCTTAAATTGAGGGGTATTGCTAATAAACTGTTAATGCATTCATTTTTATGTGACTTACGTTGTCAGTCTCGTCTAAGGGATAAAAATAAGAAGTGTTTAAAGGTGGGCTTTAGGACTGATGGAAACTGGTACCAACAAGTGATGAAATAAGAAGTGTGTAAATGTGGGCTTTACGACTGATGAAAACCTGAAACTGGTACCAACAAGTGATGACTCAAGAAGTGTGTAAATGTGGGCTTTACGACTGATGAAAACCTGAAACTGGTACCAACAAGTGATGACTCAAGAAGTGTGTAAATGTGGGCTTTACGACTGATGAAAACCTGAAACTGGTACCAACAAGTGATGACTCAAGAAGTGTGTAAATGTGGGCTTTACGACTGATGAAAACCTGAAACTGGTACCAACAAGTGATGACTCAAGAAGTGTGTAAATGTGGGCTTTACGACTGATGAAAACCTGAAACTGGTACCAACAAGTGATGATAAAACAGGTCTGGAACAAAATGTCTTTATATTGGTAATTTTCAGAAATGATTGTGTTTAAAAATTATTTTTGATCTTGCTCAATTTTTTTTGGAGGTATACGACATCTGGAAATAGGAATACATATAGGGCCTCACAAGTGGGCAAAAAACTTGTGGTGTCCAAAAGTGACAAAAACAAGAATGTGTGTGTGTGTGTGTGTGTGTGCGTGTGTGCAGCAGATGAGACATTGTGACTCATATCAATCAATATCCCTTTATATTCAGTCTCTCCTGCTCCCTCTCTCCTCCTCTCTCCTCCTCTCTCCTGCTCCCTCTCTCCTCCTCTCTCCTCCTCTCTCCTCCTCTCTCCTGCTCCCTCTCTCCTCCTCTCTCCTCCTCTCTTCTCCTCTCTCCTCCTCTCTCCTGCTCCCTCTCTCCTGCTCCCTCCTCCTCTCTCCTCCTCTCTCCTGCTCCCTCTCTCCTCCTCTCTCCTCCTCTCTCCTCCTCTCTCCTGCTCCCTCTCTCCTCCTCTCTCCTCCTCTCTCCTCCTCTCTCCTGCTCCCTCTCTCCTCCTCTCTCCTCCTCTCTCCTCCTCTCTCCTCCTCTCTCCTCCTCTCTCCTGCTCCCTCTCTTCTCCTCTCTCCTCCTCTCTCCTGCTCCCTCTCTCCTCCTCTCTTCTCCTCTCTCCTCCTCTCTCCTGCTCCCTCTCTCTCCTCCTCTCTCCTGCTCCCTCTCTCCTCCTCTCTTCTCCTCTCTCCTCCTCTCTCCTGCTCCCTCTCTCCTCCTCTCTCCTCTCTCCTGCTCCCTCTCTCTCCTCCTCTCTCCTGCTCCCTCTCTCCTCCTCTCTCCTGCTCCCTCTCTCCTCCTCTCTCCTCCTCTCTCCTGCTCCCTCTCTCCTCCTCTCTTCTCCTCTCTCCTCCTCTCTCCTGCTCCCTCTCTCTTCCTCTCTCCTCCTCTCTCCTGCTCCCTCTCTCTTTTCCTCTCTCCTGCTCCCTCTCTCTCCTCCTCTCTCCTGCTCCCTCTCTCCTCCTCTCTCCTCCTCTCTCCTGCTCCCTCTCTCCTCCTCTCTCCTGCTCCCTCTCTCCTCCTCTCTCCTGCTCCCTCTCTCCTCCTCTCTCCTCCTCTCTCCTCCTCTCTCCTGCTCCCTCTCTCTTTTCCTCTCTCCTGCTCCCTCTCTCTTCCTCTCTCCTCCTCTCGCCTGCTCCCTCTCTCCTCCTCTCTCCTGCTCCCTCTCTCCTCCTCTCTCCT
>CM042378.1:305000-400000 GCA_023634145.1 Thymallus thymallus | reverse complement strand
TAGGCCTTCTCTCATACACACATACTGTACTGTAGGCCTTCTCTCATACACACATACTGTACTGTAGGCCTTCTCTCATACACACATACTGTACTGTAGGCCTTCTCTCATACACACATACTGTACTGTAGGCCTTCTCTCTCATACACACATACTGTACTGTAGGCCTTCTCTCATACACACATACTGTACTGTAGGCCTTCTCTCTCATACACACATACTGTACTGTAGGCCTTCTCTCATACACACATACTGTACTGTAGGCCTTGTCTCATACACACATACTGTACTGTAGGCCTTCTCTCATACACACATACTGTACTGTAGGCCTTCTCTCTCATACACACATACTGTACTGTAGGCCTTCTCTCATACACACATACTGTACTGTAGGCCTTCTCTCATACACACATACTGTACTGTAGGCCTTCTCTCATACACACATACTGTACTGTAGGCCTTCTCTCATACACACATACTGTACTGTAGGCCTTCTCTCATACACACATACTGTACTGTAGGCCTTCTCTCTCATACACACATACTGTACTGTAGGCCTTCTCTCATACACACATACTGTACTGTAGGCCTTCTCTCTCATACACACATACTGTACTGTAGGCCTTCTCTCATACGCACATACTGTACTGTAGGCCTTCTCTCATACACACATACTGTACTGTAGGCCTTCTCTCTTACACACATACTGTACTGTAGGCCTTCTCTCATACACACATACTGTACTGTAGGCCTTTTCTCTCATACACACATACTGTACTGTAGGCCTTCTCTCATACACACATACTGTACTGTAGGCCTTGTCTCATACACACATACTGTACTGTAGGCCTTCTCTCTCATACACACATACTGTACTGTAGGCCTTCTCTCATACACACATACTGTACTGTAGGCCTTCTCTCATACACACATACTGTACTGTAGGCCTTCTCTCTCATACACACATACTGTACTGTAGGCCTTCTCTCATACACACATACTGTACTGTAGGCCTTCTCTCATACACACATACTGTACTGTAGGCCTTCTCTCTCATACACACATACTGTACTGTAGGCCTTCTCTCATACACACATACTGTACTGTAGGTCTTCTCTCATACACACATACTGTACTGTAGGCCTTCTCTCATACACACAAACTGTACTGTAGGCCTTCTCTCTCATACACACATACTGTACTGTAGGCCTTCTCTCATACACACATACTGTACTGTCGGCCTTCTCTCATACACACATACTGTACTGTAGGCCTTCTCTCTCATACACACATACTGTACTGTAGGCCTTCTCTCATACACACATACTGTACTGTAGGCCTTCTCTCATACACACATACTGTACTGTAGGCCTTCTCTCATACACACATACTGTACTACACACATACTCACTCACACACACTCATTCCCTCACTCTTAGTTTCCTTCACACACACACACACACACACACACACACACACACACACACACACACACACACACACACACACACACACACACACACACACACTAACACTAACACTAACACTCAGGTGTCACTTTCCAAACTGTCACGGCAGCAGCAGCTGTCCACACGTGGTAGAGGGAGAGTGAGAGAGACAGAGAGAAGCGCTGGATAACACTGACTGTGCTGGAATGGATGATGTCATCTGTCAAGCCTCTACCCTCTACCTCACTGATGACTACAAACTCCAAGAGATAAAGGACATAGAAGTAATGTTACTTCTTGTTATCTATATTTCTGGTATTGTAGTACTGCATGTAGTACTGGACTCTCATAAACAGTGTGAAGTGAACAGAAGGGTCTCTTTCCCAGGATGATGTCAGGGGTGGAACATGCTGCTAACATGCTGCTAACATGCTGCTAACATGCTGCTAACAGAAACAATGCTCTTAGTTTCCTGAGTTTGAGTTGTAGTTGGTGTGACCCCTCCACACACACCCTCTACAGTCAAGGCACCAGTGTGCTGGGACACTGGTATGGTGTTGGTGTGTGATGTGAGGATTGTGGATGACATAATGTGAACATAGTGGAGACAATGTAATGCTTAGATTATGTGGGGTGTAATGTGGTTTGAGTATGTGATGTAATGCTGTGATGGTGGCATAGGTTCTCACACTGGTTGGGTTTGACAGCGGAACCCTAACACACCGTGGGTTAATCCTTGGTAGTGCTGCCAGTCTCTATGAAGAACCCTAACACACCGTGGGTTAATCCTTGGTAGTGCTGCCAGTCTCTATGAAGAACCCTAACACACCGTGGGTTAATCCTTGGTAGTGCTGCCAGTCTCTATGAAGAACCCTAACACACCGTGGGTTAATCCTTGGTAGTGCTGCCAGTCTCTATGAAGAACCCTAACACACCGTGGGTTAATCCTTGGTAGTGCTGCCAGTCTCTATGAAGAACCCTAACACACCGTGGGTTAATCCTTGGTAGTGCTGCCAGTCTCTATGAAGAACCCTAACACACCGTGGGTTAATCCTTGGTAGTGCTGCCAGTCTCTATGAAGAACCCTAACACACCGTGGGTTAATCCTTGGTAGTGCTGCCAGTCTCTATGAAGAACCCTAACACACCGTGGGTTAATCCTTGGTAGTGCTGCCAGTCTCTATGAAGAACCCTAACACACCGTGGGTTAATCCTTGGTAGTGCTGCCAGTCTCTATGAAGAACCCTAACACACCGTGGGTTAATCCTTGGTAGTGCTGCCAGTCTCTATGAAGAACCCTAACACACCGCCCTGCTGGTCGCCTGTTAAGCAGCTCCCGTTGTTCGTGCATTAATTGTTGTTTTAGTTCGTTTTCTTTCGTCTATTTTCATTAGTTTTATTTTTTATTTTGCTACAGTCGAACTATAACAGTTCAGGATTATGGATTTTATGGATTTTATCGCAGCTGAACGTCGACAGGAGTCGTCAACTGTTATTGTTTACAACAGAGCCCAGCTCCTGGATTTAGCCCACACAGCGCTGCTGCTCCCCAGGGAAAAGTTTGATATTCCGGACGAATTGAAAAGACGACGCCGTGGACGCAGGGCGGGATTGAAATGTAAGGCAAAGCGGAGGAGGTTCAAGTACAAGCCGGTTATACCGTCTATTATTATGGGCAATGTGAGGTGTCTACATAACAAGATGGATGAGTTGGCGGGACTTGTTCGTGGACAAAGGATTTATCGGGAAACGAGCCTAATGTGTTTTACTGAGACTTGGCTGAACGGTAACATCCCCATACAGAACGTCACTATTGACGGTTTCCAGACCATCAGAGCGGACAGGGATCGCGTCTCTTCCAGTAAGAGTAAGGGTGGTGGGCTGGCTTTATTAGTTAACAACAGATGGTGTCATCCGAAACATATTACTCTTAAGGAACAGTTTTGTAGCCCGGACATTGAACTGCTAGCCGTTAGCCTGAGACCCTACTATTTGCCGAGGGAATTCACGGCGGCCATTGCTGTTATTGTTTACATCCCGCCCTCTGCTGACGCAAACGCAGCGTGTGACGTCATCCACTCTGTTATCGCGAGGTTACAGACAGCGCATCCCAGTGCTTTTTTTGCAATTTCGGGGGATTTTAACCATGCATCTCTCTCTTCAACGCTGCCCACGTTCAAACAGTTCGTGAAGTGCCCAACCAGGAATAATAAAACTCTGGACTTGTTATATGCTAATGTGAAGGATGCATACAACTCCACTGCACTCCCTCCCCTCGGTAGATCGGATCACAACCTTGTCCACCTCACCCCACTCTACAGGCCTATGGTCCAACAGCAGCCTGCAACCACCAGGACTATTAGGAGATGGTCCCCAGAGGCGAATGAGGCCCTACAGGACTGCTTTGAAACAACAGACTGGGATGTGCTCTGTGAGGCTCATGGGGAGGACATCGATGGACTCACTGACTGCATAACAGACTATATTAATTTTTGTGTAGACAACACTGTACCCACCAGGAAGGTACGCTGTTTCCCAAACAATAAACCCTGGGTCACCAGCGACCTGAAGGCCCTGCTGAATGAGAAGAAGAGGGCCTTCAAGGAGAAGGACAAGGACAAATTGAAATGCGTCCAGAGGGAGCTGAAGTTGCGGATTGCGGAGGGGAAGAGAGTGTATAAGGAGAAGATGGAGGACAAGCTGAGGCAGAGCCAGGTGAGAGAGGTGTGGAAGGGTATGAGAAATATCACTGGCTTCAAAAAGTCAAACAGTGGGCAGACGGAGGGGACCCAGGACAGAGCCAATGAGCTGAACTAATTTTTTAACAGGTTCGATACTGGCCCTGTCCACCTCCCCTCCAGCTCCCCAGACCACACACCCTCACGGCTATCCCACCCCCACTTTGCTCACAGCACCTCTGCTGAGACAATCAGTGACCCCACCTCCGCCCCTGCCCCCCCTGGACTGATCCTCAACACCCCCCTTCCCCCCACCTCCCCACCTGGGCTGGCTTTCACCACCAACCAAGTGAAGAGAGAGCTGGAGAGACTACACCAGTGGAAAGCGGCGGGCCCTGATGGCATCAGCCCAAGGGTGCTGAGGGTCTGTGCTGACCAACTGTGTGGAATACTCCAGCGTCTTTTCAACCTTAGCCTGAGCCTAGAAAGGGTCCCTGTGCTGTGGAAAACATCCTGCCTCGTCCCAGTGCCCAAGAAGGCACACCCCACTGTCCTGAATGACTTCAGACCTGTAGCGCTAACATCCCACATCATGAAGACCCTGGAAAGGTTAGTCCTCGCTCACCTCATACCCCTGGTGTGTTCATCAATGGACCCCCTGCAGTTTGCATACCAGCGCAACATCGGGGTGGATGATGCAATCATCTACCTTCTGCAGAGGGCCTACTCTCACCTGGACAATGCAGGTTGCACTGTGAGGGTCATGTTTTTTTACTTCTCCAGTGCCTTCAATACCATTCAGCCCCTGCTACTGGGTGAGAAGATGAGGAGGATGAAAGTGGAAGCACCCTTAGTCTCCTGGGTCACGGACTACCTGACCGGTAGGCCACAATTTGTGCGACTACAGAGCTGTGTGTCAGAACGGGCAGTTAGCAACACAGGGGCCCCCCAGGGTACGGTCCTGTCCCCCTTCCTGTTCACCCTCTACACCTCAGACTTCAGATATAACTCTGAAACATGCCACCTACAGAAGTTCTCGGATGACTCTGCTATTGTAGGGTGCATCAGGGGTGGGCAGGAGGAGGAGTACAGGAGCACAATCAGTGACTTTGTGTTGTGGTGTGAGCAGAACCACCTTCAGCTCAACATCAGCAAAACTAAGGAGATGGTGGTGGACTTCAGGAGAACCAAGGCACAACTGACTGCAGTCCCTATAAAGGGGATGGATGTGGAAATGGTTGAGTCATACAAGTTCCTGGGTGTCCATATGGACAACAGACTTGAATGGGCTGGTAACACCGGGGCCCTGTACAAAAAGGGCCAGAGCCGACTCTACTTTCTGAGGAGGCTCAGGTCCTTCAACGTGTGCAGTAAACTACTGCATACCTTCTACCAGTCTGTGGTGGCCAGTGCCATCTTTTTTGCAGTGGTGTGCTGGGGTGCAAACATCAAAGCCGGTGATGCTTCTCGGGTAAATAAGCTGATCAGGAAGGCTAGCTCTGTCCTGGGGATGAGCCTTGACACTCTAGAGGAGGTGGCGGAGAGACGGATCCTGGCCAAACTGCTGGCCATCATGGACAACGTCACCCACCCTCTGCACGCTATGGTTATGACGCAGAGGAGCACTTTCAGTCACAGACTGATCCCACCACGGTGTGCCAGAGAGCGCTACAGGAGGTCCTTCCTGCCGGCGGCTATGAGACTGTATAATGCCTCACCGGGGTGCCGTGCCGTCGGCAACATAGATCTGGAACTGTTGGGGTGCTAGGACCTAGTTTAACAATTATGCATCCATCCGTGAGTAACTCTGGTCCGTCAGCACTCATCCACTCAGGACCTATTTATTCATACAGGTCTGTATATACATACCCATGTACAGTTGTTATATTATATCACATGCAATATTGTAAGTAATTATTGGACGTAGGCATTCACTCAGGAATGCATATTAGTATCCTGCCAGTTGCACCTTTTCTCATTGCTTTTAGTATATCGAATGTGCAATAAGTGCAGTTGTCTGTAATTAAACCCTGCGCACTAAGGACTGTATTTTAAGGGAATTACTATTATTACCCCAAATGATATCATACACACATTTAGCTATTAAAGTATCTCTTCCTGTCATTTACCTGTACAGTTTGTGTAAACATGCAAGTATTCACTTATCTGTAAATATAACTGTATACCTAACTGTACAGCTAATTTAACCATGCAAGATTTTCACTTACCTGTTCATTTACCCAGTCTGTCTATTAAGTAAACTATTATTACCCTCGCTCATATCATACGCATTTTTAGCTACTGAAGTATTTCTCTGCCATCGACCTGTATAGTATAGTTAACCATCCAACATCCACCAATGTATAGTGTACATATTCAGCCAACCACCCATACTATGCAATGTCCTTTTTATAGCTTTTTTTTGCACTCCAGATATCTTGTATTTCTATACTTTTTCATACTGCCGCTCTATGTATCATGTACCGTGTATCTGTCTTTTGTGTACTTTCGTTGTGGCATTTTGCACCTGCCCTGTGTTTTGTTGTAGCTGCTTGACAATGAAATTTCCCCCCCGGGGGATCAATAAAGTACCTATCTATCTATCTATCTATCTATCTATCTATCTATCTATCTATCTATCTATCTATCTATCTATCTATCTATCTATCTATCTATCTATCTATCTATCTATCTATCTATCTATCTATCTATCTATCTATCTATCTATCTATCTATCTATCTATCTATCTATCTATCTATCTATCTATCTATCTATCTATCTATCTATCTATCTATCTATCTATCTATCTATCTATCTATCTATCTATCTATCTATCTATCTATCTATCTATCTATCTATCTATCTAATCCTTGGTAGTGCTGCCAGTCTCTATGAAGAACCCTAACACACCGTGGGTTAATCCTTGGTAGTGCTGCCAGTCTCTATGAAGAACCCTAACACACCGTGGGTTAATCCTTGGTAGTGCTGCCAGTCTCTATGAAGAACCCTAACACACCGTGGGTTAATCCTTGGTAGTGCTGCCAGTCTCTATGAAGAGCCCTAACACACCGTGGGTTAATCCTTGGTAGTGCTGCCAGTCTCTATGAAGAACCAGTGTTGCCCTTTTAAGTCTTTGCTCTCAGATTCCTGTAGGGTTGTGTTGAGGCGTGCTCTCATTGGACAAACACGCACACACCAGCTCACATGTGACTCTCAGGGTTATTGTCCTCATCAAACACCCCCTTCAATACCCCTCCACTCATCTCTCAACCTCCTCCCTCTCTCCTCCCTCTCTCCTCCCTCTCTCCCCCCTCTCACCTGCTGCGGGGACTAAAGCAGAAGTTCTCACTCCTCAGATTGCAGACATGGAGAGGGTACAGAAACACACACAGACATGCACATACACACACCATTTTGACCTAAGATATCTGTAGGGTTATTAATGGGTAAACTGTAGATACTCAAGGTCTCTTATAAGTCCATAGGACAAAAACTTTGATGAAGGTCAGTGGTGGAAAAAGTACACTACTGTCATACTTGATTAAAAGTCAAGATACCTTCATAGAGAATGACTAAGTAAAAGTGAAAGTCACCCAGTAAAATACTTCTTGAGTAAAGGTCTTTGGTTTTAAATAAACTCAACTATCAAAAGTAAATGTGAAAGTATTTTGCAAACCAGACGGCACAATTTTCTTGTTTTTTTATTTATTTACAGATAGCCAGGGGAACACTCCTACACTCAGACATAATATACAGATAGCCAGGGGAACACTCCTACACTCAGACATAATATACAGATAGCCAGGGGAACACTCCTACACTCAGACATAATATACAGATAGCCGGGGGAACACTCCTACACTCAGACATAATATACAGATAGCCAGGGGAACACTCCTACACTCAGACATAATATACAGATAGCCGGGGGAACACTCCTACACTCAGACATAATATACAGATAGCCAGGGGAACACTCCTACACTCAGACATAATATACAGATAGCCGGGGGAACACTCCTACACTCAGACATAATATACAGATAGCCGGGGGAACACTCCTACACTCAGACATAATATACAGATAGCCGGGGGAACACTCCTACACTCAGACATAATATACAGATAGCCAGGGGAACACTCCAACACTCAGACATAATATACAGATAGCCAGGGGAACACTCCTACACTCAGACATAATATACAGATAGCCAGGGGAACACTCCTACACTCAGACATAATATACAGATAGCCGGGGGAACACTCCTACACTCAGACATAATATACAGATAGCCGGGGGAACACTCCTACACTCAGACATAATATACAGATAGCCGGGGGAACACTCCTACACTCAGACATAATATACAGATAGCCGGGGGAACACTCCAACACTCAGACATAATATACTAACAAAGCATTTGAGTTTAGTGAGTCCAGATCAGAGGCAGGAGGGATGACCAGGGATGTTCTCTTGAATTGGACAATTTTCCTGTCCTGCTAAGTATTCAAAATATAACGAGTACTCTTGGGTGTCAGGGAAAATGTATGGAGTAAAAAGTACATTATTTTCTTTAGGAATGTAGTAAAATAAAAGTAAAAGTTGTGAAAAAATATAAATAGTTAAGTAAAGTACAGATCACAAAAAACTACTTAAGTAGTACTTTAAAATATGTATACTTAAGTAGTTTACACCAGTGATGAAGGTTGATGAAGAACTTTGCACTGCAAAAGAGTGTTTGAAGCAACTAAGCACCATAAAGTTTAAGAACACACTCACACACATTCACATACTGACCTGATCTGTGTGTTTATGTGTGAGGTCAGCGCTCACACCTGGGAGAATCATCAGAGTGACTCCATCCTCTGTGCTGACTCTCTCAATAACACTACCACACATATGAAACTGCATTACTCACAAACTGGCATACTCTTTCTCTCACACATACACACACATTGTCTCTTTTGCTTTCACTCACACCAACAACTTTTTTTAAGCATATCCATATTCTTGCTGTATTTTTGCAGCTTCTGTCCGACACTCACACACACACACATGCTCCCTCACACACTCGTGTTCACAGGATCTCGCGTGAGTGGGTGAACAGGCGGTTCCTGTCTCAGACCATGGCAACCCCTCCTCTCCTCCAGTGAAAGGCCTCCATGGTCCAGAGTGAGGAAGAACCAACAGAAGGAGCAGCTCCCTCCTCTGGTCAGCTGTCACGTCACTCGATGGAGCAGCTCCCTCCTCTGGTCAGCTGTCACGTCTCTCGATGGAGCAGCTCCTTCCTCTGGTCAGCTGTCACGTCTCTCGATGGAGCAGCTCCCTCCTCTGGTCAGCTGCGGCTCCAGCGCTCGACGTCACCGCCCCCTCATCATTCACACCTGTTATCACTCCCTCATTATCATGTGTATTTCTGCTCCCCTCTCTGTGTGCGTTATTGTCTATTGTTGCGTGTTACTAGTATGTGAAGCACCTTTTCGACAAGCGGTTGCTGTCGTGTTATTGTCCAGGCTGTGCCTGTTGTATGGTTTATGTATTTCTTGGGCGTTTTACGCAGTGCTTGTTCCTCGCGTTGCACATGTTATTCAGAGTACTATTAAATTCTCAGCTCCACGAATCCTGTTTCTGGCTCCCTTTCATCCTCACATACACTACGCTACACAAGGAGGGTTTTCACAAGAGAAAATTACTTCTCAAATTTGAGGAAAAACACAATTTAGGAGCTGCGGCACTTCACAGGACAAGGAAATAAAATAATTATCAGAACTTTGGGGACTGGGGGACGCATACGACTCTCAGATACACACACATACACACCGACAATGTCAAACACTTCAGAGCGGAGGCTTGGCACACAAGGAATTGTGGTAATAACACAGACCATTGCAGGGAACGTTTGTTTGGAGGAGAGGAAAGCTCTGTGACAAATCTTAAATTACTGACATGACTATTGTGGAGAGAAAAGGAGAGAGGTTGAAGTGAGAGAGAGAGGGGTCCATTTGCTGTCCCACAGTCACAGACATCTATGTCGTATTCACCCCCTCTTTGAGGGGTTTATGATGCTACCCTCTCTCACTCACACCTCCATCCATTAACCCTTACATAGCTAGTTAGTTAGGGGCTTAACGTGAAGGAAGGTAGTACTGTTGGAAGGCAGCTGTGAAATGTAGTCGTTCTACTATGGTAGATGGTAGAGTAGAGGATCATGGTTGTGTTGTGTTCTGCCTAATGGCGTCCCCATGCTTCCCATCTGAAACAGTTTGTGCATACAGCGGGTGAAATAAGTATTGAACACGTCACCATATTTCTCAGTAAATATATTTCCAAAGGTGCTATTGACATGACATTTTCACCAGATGTTGGTATCAACCCAAGTAATCCATACATACAGTAATCCAGAAACCAAAACAAATAAGTTCAGAAATTAAGTTATGTGTAATAATGTGAAATGACACAGGGAAAAAGTATTGAACACACTTACTGATATTTATTTAATACTTTGTACAAAAGCCTTTGTTGGTAATGACAGCTTCAAGACGCTTCCTGTATGGAGAAACTAGTCGCATGCATTGCTCTGGTGTGATTTTGGCCCGTTCTTCAACACAAACAGTCTTCAAATCTTGAAGGTTCCGTGGGCCTCTTCTATGAATCTTGATCTTCAGTTCTTTCCATAGATTTTTAATGGGATTTAAGTCAGGTGATTGGCTGGGCCATTCTAGCAGCTTTATTTTCTTTCTTTGAAACCAATTGAGAGTTTCCTTGGCTGTGTGTTTGGGATCATTGTCTTGCTGAAATGTCCACCCTCGTTTCATCTTCATCATCCTGGTAGATGGCAGCAGATTTTTGTCAAGAATGTCTCGGTAAATTTGCCCATTCATCCTTCCTTCAATTATGTGAAGTTTGCCAGTACCATTTGCTGAAAAGCAGCCCCACACCATGATGTTCCCACCTCCAAACTTCACTGTTGGTATGGTGTTTTTAGGGTGATGTGCAGTGCAATTTCTCCTCCAAACATGGTGTGTATTATGACATCCAAACAGTTCAATTTTGCTCTCATCTGACCACACTATATTCTCCCAGTATTTCACTGGCTTTTCCAAATGTTGTGCAGCAAACTTTAAACGAGCTTCAACATGTTTTTTTTTCAGCAATGGAGTCTTGCGTGGTGAGCGTGCATACAGGCCATGGCGGTGGAGTGCATTACTTACTGTTTTCTTTGAGACAACAGTACCTGCTAATTGCAGGTCTTTTTGAAGCTCTCCACAAGTGGTCCTTGGCTCTTGGACAACTCTTCTAATTATTCTTTTCACTCCTCTGTCAGAAATCTTGCGAGGAGCACCTGGTCGAGGCAAATTTATGGTGAAATGATTGTCTTTCCACTTCCGTATTACGGCCCCAACAGTGCTCACTGGAACATTCAGAAGCTTAGAAATGCGCCTATAACCAATGCCATCATTATGTTTTGCAACAATTAGGTTGCGAATGTCTTGAGACAGCTCTTTGCTTTTACCCATCATGAGATGTGTCTTGTGTGACACCTTGGCAATGATACCTTTTTGTAGGCCATCAGTTGGGACTGAACCAGCTGATATTAATTTGCACTGACAGGGTGCTGGATTGCTTTTTAATTACTGATAGTTTTCAGCTGTTGTCTTGGCTTTCCATGCCTTTTTGCACCTCCCTTTCTTCATGTGTTCAATACTTTTTCCCTGTGTCATTTCACATTATTACACATAACTTAATTTCTGAACTTATTTGTTTTGGTTTCTTTGTATGTATGGATTACTTGGGTTGTTACCAACATCTGGTGAATAGTTCATGTCAATAGCACCTTTGGAAATATATTTACTGAGAAAAATGGTGACGTGTTCAATACTTATTTCACCCGCTGTATATTATGACGACATTTTGAATGAGTCGGTGTGTCCAAAGTTTGACTGGTACTGTACGTCAAAATTTATTACAGATTTCTTGAGTTATCCTCGATTAATTTGGACTATTTTGAGGCAGTGTTTACTGCCACGGCGTCTCAAGAGGGACAAACAGTACTATTGCCTCATTTTTTAAATGAAGGTCTTTTAAGGGAGTATGTGAGCCTCAGACATTCACTTCCACTAGCCGAGTTATGCTAGGAGGAAACCGAACCTAGTATGCAGACGCCTTTAGTGCTGAAACACACAAACACACACACACACACACTCACACACACACACTAAACCACACACACACTGCCACCTCGCCCCAAACATTACAACCTGACATTCTAATACAAAGACTACTTACCACCTGACATAAGTACCCCCACCACCCATGAGGCTAACATAACAATGGCTACTGGCACTAGCACCTCTGTTGTGACACAAGAGTCCTTGTCTGTTATTATGGAATTACAGCAACAATTCAGGAGTGCCACCACTCAGCACTGACACCTGCTGGTCAGATAGGGAACGGCAGCCACTCAGTGTTATAACATGACGCTGTGTAATGTACAGGGAGTTTGAAGGGGTTTGTGTCCTCATCTTGCCTCACCCAGTACCTCTCGTCACACTCTCTTTCTCTCACACACACACACACACACACAAGCTGTGCCAAGCCTGCTCTTGTGGGTGACTGTGTGTCCTGGCATTGCCAACAGTAGCTGTGTCTCCTGGGATCTCTGGTGTGGAGAGGGATTATGGTAATGTGGCCATAGTGTAGAGGGAGGGAGGGAGGGAGGGAGTGGAAAAGAGAGAGAACTAAGGAGAAAGAGAGTTCTCCTCCCCCTCTCCTGAAAGGCCTGCTCTTGTGTGTGTGTGTGTGTGTGTGTGTGTGTGTGTGTGTGTGTGTGTGTGTGTGTGTGTGTGTGTGTGTCACAGGGCTTTTAGAGAGGGTCAATATTTCCCCCCAAACACACACACACACACACACACACACACACACACACACACACACACACACACACACACACACACACACACACAGACACAGACACAGACACACACACACACACACTGCGCTGTATCTGACAGGGTTGAATGCATTCAGTTGTACAACTGACTAGGTTCCCCCTCCTTTTCATTTGATTTCCCAGAAACACCTGTAAGAACAACAGTCCTGTAGTGGCCATGAACAGTCTAAACTCTCACACTGTAAGAACAACAGTCCTGTAGTGGCCATGAACAGTCTAAACTCTCACACTGTAAGAACAACAGTCCTGTAGTGGCCATGAACAGTCTAAACTCTCACACTGTAAGAACAACAGTCCTGTAGTGGCCATGAACAGTCTAAACTCTCACACTGTAAGAACAACAGTCCTGTAGTGGCCATGAACAGTCTAAACTCTCACACTGTAAGAACAACAGTCCTGTAGTGGCCATGAACAGTCTAAACTCTCACACTGTAAGAACAACAGTCCTGTAGTGGCCATGAACAGTCTAAACTCTCACACTGTAAGAACAACAGTCCTGTAGTGGCCATGAACAGTCTAAACTCTCACACTGTAAGAACAACAGTCCTGTAGTGGCCATGAACAGTCTAAACTCTCACACTGTAAGAACAACAGTCCTGTAGTGGCCATGAACAGTCTAAACTCTCACACTGTGTTGTCTGTCTGCTGATAGGCCGCTGCTGATAGGCCTGGTAACCCAGCCCAGGGAGTGTGAGAGAAGTCTCTACATGCTTCTTCTCAGCCGTGTGCTCAGCAGGGTGCCGTTCACAGGTGGCTGGTGGCACCTTATTTGGGGAGGACTGGCTCATAGTAATGGCTGGAATTGAATCAATGGAACCCCATCTATTCATTCCATTCAGCCATATGAACCCTTCACCAGCCTCCTGTGGTGCCATTTGCACATATGAGTTCCTCCGGGTGTGAGTGTGTCAAGTGCTGCCAAGGCTGCCTGGGTCAGAGGTGGGAATTCTTACTGGAAAACAGGCCCAGGAGACAGGGATGCTTACAGTGCTATTAGACAGGGATGCTTACAGTGCTATTAGACAGGGATGCTTACAGTGCTATTAGACAGGGATGCTTACAGTGCTATTAGACAGGGATACTCAGTGGTTTTAGGGATGTGTGTGTTTCACTGTATGAGTGTCTGCGTGTGCAAGATGGAGAGTGAAAATGTGTTGGACTCTCTTTCTCGCATACATCTGCACCACCTAGTGGTGAATATTATAATATTATTGGTGTCTAGAGCTGTCCACGTTTTACAGTCTGTTAGTTCCCATCCTCACCATATTGTTACTGCTAAGCTCATGGGGTAGTCGTCAGTCCTATTATTAGCCAGGTTTCCTGACCTTAACCCTCTTCTCCTCTCCTCTCCTCTCCTCTCCTCTCCTCTCCTCTCCTCTCCTCTCCTCTCTTCTCCTCTCTTCTCCTCTCCTCTCCTCTCCTCTCCTCTCCTCTCCTCTCCTCTCCAGGCCCAAAAGAATGAGAGGGAATCCATCCGTCAGAAGCTGGCCCTGGGTAGTTTCTTTGACGATGGGCCGGGTATCTATACCAGCTGCAGTAAGAGTGGGAAGCCCAGTCTGTCCTCACGGTAAGAGACATCATGTGACCCCTATCATCAGATGTACATCAATCCCACAAAGTCAACAATACACACAGACACAGGCATGTACACAAACACAGAATCACACACACACACACACATAGGACTGGAACAATTACCATATAACCGTGTATAATGATGAAGGCCATCATGAAATAAAATAACCGTCGTAAAGGTTTTAAAACGTTGTGTGGAACTAACAGCTGACTGAAGACAGGATGGCCGGGCATTCGTGCAGTTCAGTACGTTTCAGCCGTAACATGGACTCTTAGCAACGTGATGAAACGTTGTTGCTCCTTGCTGAAACAAGCAAATTAGTCTTCGGTTGACTAGGCAACGCCCCCCACAATGCACCAGCAGCACACGTAGAAATATAATGAATAGAACGGGCTTGGAACCTCTCACCTTGACTCCTAAACTCATGGGTTCACTCACAATGGCTGCTTGGTACTGTGACGCAATCATTTCCATGGTCATGTAGAATGATCATTCATATGATGTTAACTGATTTGGCTCATGCAATGGAATTTGTAATGTCAGTTGAGTTGAATCAAATGTCACAGCACATATTTTAGCACATATTTTACTTCTTGCTTTGCTCCTATGGGTATACTCGCAATGGTCGCCAGTTCACTCATAATGTCTTGAATGGGGATGGTCGCCAGTTCACTCATAATGTCTTGAATGGGGATGGTCGCCAGTTCACTCATAATGCCTTGAATGGGGATGGTCGTTTCATAACATCTTGAATGGGGATGGTCGTTTCATAACATCTTGAATGGGGATGGTCGTTTCATAACATCTTGAATGGGGATGGTCGTTTCATAACATCTTGAATGGGGATGGTCGTTTCATAATGCCTTGAATGGGGATGGTCGTTTCATAACATCTTGAATGGGGATGGTCGTTTCATAATGCCTTGAATGGGGATGGTCGTTTCATAATGCCTTGAATGGGGATGGTCGTTTCATAATGCCTTGAATGGGGATGGTCGTTTCATAACATCTTGAATGGGGATGGTCGTTTCATAACATCTTGAATGGGGATGGTCGTTTCATAATGCCTTGAATGGGGATGGTCGTTTCATAACATCTTGAATGGGGATGGTCGTTTCATAACATCTTGAATGGGGATGGTCGTTTCATAACATCTTGAATGGGGATGGTCGTTTCATAACATCTTGAATGGGGATGGTCGTTTCATAACATCTTGAATGGGGATGGTCGTTTCATAACATCTTGAATGGGGATGGTCGTTTCATAATGCCTTGAATGGGGATGGTCGTTTCATAATGCCTTGAATGGGGATGGTCGTTTCATAATGCGTAAAACATTTTTTGTGCCACGGACAAACGGTTATTACCATGACCATCACAGCCCTACACACACACACACACACACACCACACACGCACACACGCACGCACACACACACACGCACGCACGCACGCACGCACGCGCGCACACGCGCACACACGCACACCCGCACACACGCACACACGCACACACACACACACACACACACACACACACACACATACACACATACACACACAGATCAGTTTCACCCTCAGTCCCAGTCCCTGTTCTTGAGAAGAAATGACATCACTCTCTTTATGTGTCTGGGCATTGTCACTATAGTGAAATTGCAGGTTACTGGACATTACATGACCTTTTCTTAATGCCTGTAACATTGTCTATCTCCTGGAACTCTGTAGGGCCATCTCCGCAACACAAACAGACACCTGCTCCCTCCCTCTGAAACCTCTGTTCCCTTCTGAGAGTAAGGGACATTTCCTATATCTTTCTCTGCATCCCGGCACTGTGGATCTCACTTCCCAAAATGCACTCCTACACACACGCTCAACCTTACTGGAACCAGCTTTCCAGGATACACATACATACATACATACATACATACATACATACATACATACATACATACATACATACATACATACATACATACATACATACATACATACATACATACATACATACATACATACATACATACATACATTCTGGAACTATGATATATGGATATTAGATTTCTCACCAAAGCAACTCTTATGAGGTGCACTCACTGGTTACACTGCTGGATAAGTTTGGTATTTCCATTAACTGTATTACAGTTTAAAACTAGTTCAAAGGATAATTTTGATGCTCCTTCCTCTGAAACCATACCATAACAATACCAATTGATTACTCTGGTCTGATTAAATCTGGACTGATTGGGTCCAGGCTGTGTAATCTATCAGGTTTTCTTTACGTGTTTGTAATTACTGCTTGAAATAAGACGATTATTGATCAAGAATGGTTTGATCCAGATCTAACAGGACTCAGGTCTTCTGAGGTTTAGAGAGCTGTCGGAGTCTAGCTGATTGGATCGAACCTTCACCCTGGATGGATCGATCCCAAGTTAGAGCAGGAGACAGAGGAACAGAGGAGTAGACATCCTTATTAATGCTATGGAAGGCTAGTCACTATTACAGTCCTATCACAGACACACTGAGACCTCAGTGGAGAGTTAGAGGAGGGTTCGACCGGAGGGGGAAACTGAATGTGACTGTTATTGAGTCGTTTTGTCATCAGCGGTGACTAGGTGCATGTTATCTGGGTCAATAAAACAAGCAATTATTGGTGAGCGAACTTTCCTTAGCCCATAGAACTTTCCTCCTTTCCTTAGCCCATAGAACTTTCCTCCTTTCCTTAGCCCATAGAACTTTCCCCCTTTCCTTAGCCCATAGAACTTTCCTCCTTTCCTTAGCCCATAGACCTTTCCTCCTTTCCTTAGCCCATAGAACTTTCCTCCTTTCCTTAGCCCATAGAACTTTCCTCCTTTCCTTAGCCCATAGAACTTTCCTCCTTTCCTTAGCCCATAGAACTTTCCTCCTTTCCTTAGCCCATAGACCTTTCCTCCTTTCCTTAGCCCATAGACCTTTCCTCCTTTCCTTAGCCCATAGAACTTTCCTCCTTTCCTATGCCCATAGAACTTTCCTCCTTTCCTTAGCCCATAGAACTTTCCTCCTTTCCTTAGCCCATAGAACTTTCCTCCTTTCCTATGCCCATAGAACTTTCCTCCTTTCCTTAGCCCATAGAACTTTCCTCCTTTCCTTAGCCCATAGAACTTTCCTCCTTTCCTTAGCCCATAGAACTTTCCTCCTTTCCTTAGCCCATAGACCTTTCCTCCTTTCCTTAGCCCATAGACCTTTCCTCCTTTCCTTAGCCCATAGAACTTTCCTCCTTTCCTATGCCCATAGAACTTTCCTCCTTTCCTTAGCCCATAGAACTTTCCTCCTTTCCTTAGCCCATAGAACTTTCCTCCTTTCCTATGCCCATAGAACTTTCCTCCTTTCCTTAGCCCATAGAACTTTCCTCCTTTCCTTAGCCCATAGAACTTTCCTCCTTTCCTTAGCCCATAGAACTTTCCTCCTTTCCTTAGCCCATAGACCTTTCCTCCTTTCCTTAGCCCATAGAACTTTCCTCCTTTCCTTAGCCCATAGCAATAACGCATCCTCTCCCCCCTCTCTCTCCCTCTCTCTCCCCCCTCTTTCTCCCCCTCTCTCCTCTCTCCAGGCTGCAGAGTGGGATGAACCTGCAGATATGTTTTGTCAACGACAGCGGCAGTGACAAGGACAGCGATGCTGACGACAGTAAGACAGAGACCAGTCTGGACACACCACTGTCCCCCATGGTACAGACCGACCACACACACACACCACACGTTAATATGTCTGTGTGAATATGTTGTTCACGCTGTCGGGGATTCACATATAGATTTTGCTGTATGAGTCATAAAGATATCTCTTAGTAAGACTTGTGTGGAAGAATGACAGAGCAAGAGAGAGAGAGGGACAGATTTGGTATGAATCAGAGCGATAGCCCTGGGTTAGTGTGTAGGGGAGAGTGAATGGCCACGTTTTCTGGCCCATTAACCAATACACCGGCAGCAAATGAGGGCTGAATATGAACACGCTCTCTGTTGGACATGGATGAGTGGCCACACAGGCTCTCTGACAGACACAGAAACAGTTAATAGAGAGTGGGGAAGATAATCCCAGTATTTATAACCATCTGTTATAGCTCTGAGCTGACCTCTGTGTTCAGTGAATGACCTATCAATGACTACACAAGAAGAACGAAAACCCAATGGGAATAAACCACTAACTTTTCCTTATTTCCCATTCTTCTGTCTCCACTCTCCCCACGTCCCTGTCCCCCAGTCGAAGCAGAGTTCGTCCTACTCTGACCGGGACACTACGGAGGAAGACAGTGAGTCTCTGGAGGACATGGACTTCCTGAGCAGACAGAAGAAGTTGCAGGCCGAGGCTAAGCTAGCCCTGGCGATGGCCAAACCCATGGCCAAGATGCAGGTGGAGGTGGAAAAACAGAACCGCAAGAAGTCTCCTGTGGCAGACCTGGTCAGTACCGCCCAGCACTGCTACAGCCTCCCTATAGGGAACGGGCCTGTAACCTCTACCTGTAGTCAGTGTTTATAACCCCAGGTCTCTTCAGAAAAAACCATCCACACAGCTGTTCTTTAACATTGTGATGATGTCACAGAGTAGACACCACCCCCCCCTTCTCCGCCCCGTTGGCGGCCATAGCCTTGATTATTTTAACATTCTCGTCTGCATCACTGCCCCCCAAGCACACACACACAAAGTCCCACATACACACACACAAAGTCCCACATACACACACATAAAGTCCCAAGCACACACACACAAAGTCCCACATACACACACACAAAGTCCCACATACACACACACAAAGTCCCACATACACACACATAAAGTCCCAAGCACACACACACAAAGTCCCACATACACACACACAAAGTCCCACATACACACACACAGATAGACACACACACCAATATTTCCACCTGGGCAGAAGACGTTACTTATTCAGTAAAGAGGGGTGGTTGGGTTGGGGTGATCTATTATTAATATCCCAGAATGCAATGGGTGACGTGTTTGGGGATGTAGTCGTGCCCAGCAGTCAGAAGAAATGAGTGTCACATCTGAAGACCTGTCGCTAAGCTAACACACTGCTGTACTGAACACAGTGGCAGATGAGGCCCTGTCGCTAAGCTAACACACTGCTGTACTGAACACAGTGGCAGATGAGGCCCTGTCGCTAAGCTAACACACTGCTGTACTGAACACAGGGGCAGATGAGGCCCTGTCGCTAAGCTAACACACTGCTGTACTGAACACAGTGGCAGATGAGGCCCTGTCGCTAAGCTAACACACTGCTGTACTGAACACAGGGGCAGATGAGGCCCTGTCGCTAAGCTAACACACTGCTGTACTGAACACAGTGGCAGATGAGGACTTGTCGCTAAGCTAACACACTGCTGTACTGAACACAGTGGCAGATGAGGCCCTGTCGCTAAGCTAACACACTGCTGTACTGAACACAGGGGCAGATGAGGCCCTGTCGCTAAGCTAACACACTGCTGTACTGAACACAGGGGCAGATGAGGCCCTGTCGCTAAGCTAACACACTGCTGTACTGAACACAGTGGCAGATGAGGCCCTGTCGCTAAGCTAACACACTGCTGTACTGAACACAGGGGCAGATGAGGCCCTGTCGCTAAGCTAACACACTGCTGTACTGAACACAGTGGCAGATGAGGCCCTGTCGCTAAGCTAACACACTGCTGTACTGAACACAGTGGCAGATGAGGCCCTGTCGCTAAGCTAACACACTGCTGTACTGAACACAGGGGCAGATGAGGCCCTGTCGCTAAGCTAACACACTGCTGTACTGAACACAGGGGCAGATGAGGCCCTGTCGCTAAGCTAACACACTGCTGTACTGAACACTGGGGCAGATGAGGCCCTGTCGCTAAGCTAACACACTGCTGTACTGAACACAGTGGCAGATGAGGCCCTGTCGCTAAGCTAACACACTGCTGTACTGAACACAGGGGCAGATGAGGCCCTGTCGCTAAGCTAACACACTGCTGTACTGAACACAGTGGCAGATGAGGCCCTGTCGCTAAGCTAACACACTGCTGTACTGAACACAGTGGCAGATGAGGCCCTGTCGCTAAGCTAACACACTGCTGTACTGAACACAGGGGCAGATGAGGCCCTGTCGCTAAGCTAACACACTGCTGTACTGAACACAGTGGCAGATGAGGCCCTGTCGCTAAGCTAACACACTGCTGTACTGAACACAGGGGCAGATGAGGCCCTGTCGCTAAGCTAACACACTGCTGTACTGAACACAGTGGCAGATGAGGCCCTGTCGCTAAGCTAACACACTGCTGTACTGAACACAGGGGCAGATGAGGCCCTGTCGCTAAGCTAACACACTGCTGTACTGAACACAGTGGCAGATGAGGCCCTGTCGCTAAGCTAACACACTGCTGTACTGAACACAGGAGCAGATGAGGCCCTGTCGCTAAGCTAACACACTGCTGTACTGAACACAGTGGCAGATGAGGCCCTGTCGCTAAGCTAACACACTGCTGTACTGAACACAGGGGCAGATGAGGCCCTGTCGCTAAGCTAACACACTGCTGTACTGAACACAGGGGCAGATGAGGCCCTGTCGCTAAGCTAACACACTGCTGTACTGAACACAGGGGCAGATGAGGCCCTGTCGCTAAGCTAACACACTGCTGTACTGAACACAGGGGCAGATGAGGCCCTGTCGCTAAGCTAACACACTGCTGTACTGAACACAGGGGCAGATGAGGCCCTGTCGCTAAGCTAACACACTGCTGTACTGAACACAGGGGCAGATGAGGCCCTGTCGCTAAGCTAACACACTGCTGTACTGAACACAGGGGCAGATGAGGCCCTGTCGCTAAGCTAACACACTGCTGTACTGAACACAGGGGCAGATGAGGCCCTGTCGCTAAGCTAACACACTGCTGTACTGAACACAGGGGCAGATGAGGCCCTGTCGCTAAGCTAACACACTGCTGTACTGAACACAGGGGCAGATGAGGCCCTGTCGCTAAGCTAACACACTGCTGTACTGAACACAGGGGCAGATGAGGCCCTGTCGCTAAGCTAACACACTGCTGTACTGAACACAGGGGCAGATGAGGCCCTGTCGCTAAGCTAACACACTGCTGTACTGAACACAGGGGCAGATGAGGCCCTGTCGCTAAGCTAACACACTGCTGTACTGAACACAGGGGCAGATGAGGCCCTGTCGCTAAGCTAACACACTGCTGTACTGAACACAGGGGCAGATGAGGCCCTGTCGCTAAGCTAACACACTGCTGTACTGAACACAGGGGCAGATGAGGCCCTGTCGCTAAGCTAACACACTGCTGTACTGAACACAGGGGCAGATGAGGCCCTGTCGCTAAGCTAACACACTGCTGTACTGAACACAGGGGCAGATGAGGCCCTGTCGCTAAGCTAACACACTGCTGTAC
Organism: Thymallus thymallus; assembly: GCA_023634145.1. NCBI lineage: Eukaryota > Metazoa > Chordata > Actinopteri > Salmoniformes > Salmonidae > Thymallus > Thymallus thymallus. The sequence continues at coordinate 377,935 of CM042378.1, read as the reverse complement.
TGAACACAGGGGCAGATGAGGCCCTGTCGCTAAGCTAACACACTGCTGTACTGAACACAGGGGCAGATGAGGCCCTGTCGCTAAGCTAACACACTGCTGTACTGAACACAGGGGCAGATGAGGCCCTGTCGCTAAGCTAACACACTGCTGTACTGAACACAGGGGCAGATGAGGCCCTGTCGCTAAGCTAACACACTGCTGTACTGAACACAGGGGCAGATGAGGCCCTGTCGCTAAGCTAACACACTGCTGTACTGAACACAGGGGCAGATGAGGCCCTGTCGCTAAGCTAACACACTGCTGTACTGAACACAGGGGCAGATGAGGCCCTGTCGCTAAGCTAACACACTGCTGTACTGAACACAGTGGCAGATGAGGCCCTGTCGCTAAGCTAACACACTGCTGTACTGAACACAGTGGCAGATGAGGCCCTGTCGCTAAGCTAACACACTGCTGTACTGAACACAGGGGCAGATGAGGCCCTGTCGCTAAGCTAACACACTGCTGTACTGAACACAGGGGCAGATGAGGCCCTGTCGCTAAGCTAACACACTGCTGTACTGAACACAGGGGCAGATGAGGCCCTGTCGCTAAGCTAACACACTGCTGTACTGAACACAGGGGCAGATGAGGCCCTGTCGCTAAGCTAACACACTGCTGTACTGAACACAGGGGCAGATGAGGCCCTATCGCTAAGCTAACACACTGCTGTACTGAATACAGGGGCAGCACCATGCTCAGATAGCAATAGCTACTTACGGTACACTATACCTCTTTAGCATAAAGTGGGGAGACACACCTACCTGCTCATTATTATAGGGATGTGCATTTCCTGTGTATAAGTTTTCAATACATTTTTATAGAAATATACCAGAATATGAACCTTTACCAGTTGATTTCAGCCCTACCAAACATACATAGTCAGAGTGCAGGCTGGCACCTGGCCAGTGTGTTAAGTCAGTGTGTTAAGCCAGTGTGTTAAGCCAATGTGTTAAACCAGTGACAGGAGAAATGAGGGGAATGTGTGTGAGGAGATGTTTAATCCACTATAGCCATGTGGCCTTCCAAAGAATTTACACACACATTTCCACAACACTCCCACCAAGAGACTTAAATTATTTTACTTTTTCCCCATTCATGTCATGCCTAATCTAAGAGAATACTGATATGATGAAATATTTGACTATTGCTGTTGGTAGTATCCTTATTCATATTGCCACTAACCTCAGAAGCCAAGACTCATAGAGAAACCAGTCCAGTAATATAACTGAGGGAGGAAACTCCACCTCGGCCAAACACAATGAGGCCAAACACATATCGTGACCAAAACACTACGACTCGAGGTGGCCGGCTCTCCCCGTATCTCTCTCTCTCTCGCTCTCTTTTCTCACACCCCCACCTCTCTCTGTGTCACTGACTTCCATGCTCCCTCTCCGAGCTGAAACAGTGGCACATGACAGAGAGGAAACATGGCCCCTAGCGCAGTTGCATGGGTGCCAATGTGAAAGTGAGGAGTGAGAAACTGTGACAGGAAGAACCAGCTGAGCGATCACCCACACTCACAAGTCATACATCAAAAGGCCAATGGAACAAGCACATGTTTTCTCTCCCTTAGACATCTCCTTAAAGAAAGAGAGGATGTATTTGAAAGAAAGAGAGGAAGGAGATGCACACAGATGATAGAAATAGATTGAACAAGGGATCGAGCGAAATTCTCATACCCAGCGAGCCTTAGAAAGAACATGATGTTTATGATTCACCTTGGTTACTTTCTAGGGTTAATGTCAAACCTGCCCCTAACCCTAACCCTAACCAAACAAGGTGTGGTGAGTGACATACAGAAAGAGAGAGAAGGGGAGTGATAAAGAGGTGGATGAGAGGAAGAGAAACTCTTGAGGGAAACACAGATGACAGCAGTGAAAGGCTGTGTGTTGATTTGACTAGAACTAACAGTCAAAGAATTCAGGAAGTCAAAGAGAGAGCGTAGATTGTTGCTTACTGCCAGGAGCATAGCATATGCGGGAAGTAGTTTGGGGGTGGGGGTGCTTAGAGGTTTTGGGGCTGATGGAGGAGGAGGAGAGGGGGGGCTTTGCTTTGCCTGCACTAGAGACGGCTATATCATTCTTCTAATACACAACTAGTAAAGACCCAGTGCACTACTCAGGCCAGGGACCACTGCTGTACTGTATTATTGCTGTGACAGTTAAGTCGCTAGGCTGACCCCTGCTGAGGACATTGGGCTTTGCATCATGGTACAGTCTGGTGCTCTAGCTAGGCAGCTCCTGTTGCATTGGGCTGCTTTCAGTGGCTGGATTTATTTATGAGATGCAGATTAAAAGTGAAATGACGCCTTTCCTCAAGCATCTTCACCATCTTGCACCCACAAACACACACACTCACATTCACATCTACTGTAGTGTCTTCTCTACTTCCCAAAATCCATATCAGTGAGTGTGCATATTTGTGTACTTGTACATTTCCGATGTGCTGTATGTTTCTGTAAATGTGTGTGTGTGTATTTCTAACCGTGGTGATGTGTTTCTCTCTAGCTGCCCCACATGCCCCACATCAGTGAGTGTCTGATGAAGAGGAGCCTGAAGCCTACAGACCTGAGAGGCATGACCCTGGGACAACTCCAGGTCATAGTCAATGACCTGCACTCCCAGATAGAGAGTGAGTACCACACACACACGTTTTTCTATCCTCGTGGGGACCTAAAATTGATTTCAATTCATAATCCTATTTTCCCTAAACCCTAAACCTCACCCTAACTTTAACCCTAACCTTAACCCCTAAACCTAACCCTAACCCTTACCCCTAACCCTAACCATTAACCCCTAAGTTTAAAATAGCCTCTGTCCTCGTGGGGATGTGGGAAGTTTCCCTGTTTTACTGTCCTTGTGGGGACTTCTGGAGAAGACCACACACACACACACACACACACACTGTTAGTTAGGGGCGGTATCGTTCGTATTGAAAGTAATTCCAGACAATGTAAGTTGGATGCATGTGGGATGATACTAGTGAAAGACGTAATTTTACACCGAAGGCCCAAAAATCCCCAACAAAAATGTTGCTATAGAACCTTGTCTTTTACTGGCATAGTTTTTGTGTCTTTTATGACTTAGGGCTGGATTCAATCCGCATCACAGAAGATCCGTGCTGTAGCTGGATTTAAATGATATATAAAGGCAATGCTCCCGTGTTCGCGGCGACTGCGTTCACGGTAACTGCTGCATATGTCGACTCAGTTGGAAATTACCTTTAAATTTTAACGCAGATCTTCCGCGATACTTCCACAATAGGGATTGAATCCAGGCCCTGGTCTATGTTAGTGTTCTAATGATGTGTTGAATCCAGGCCCTGGTCTATGTTAGTGTTCTAATGATGTGTTGAATCCAGGCCCTGGTCTATGTTAGTGTTCTAATGATGTGTTGAATCCAGGCCCTGGTCTATGTTAGTGTTCTAATGATGTGTTGAATCCAGGCCCTGGTCTATGTTAGTGTTCTAATGATGTGTTGAATCCAGGCCCTGGTCTATGTTAGTGTTCTAATGATGTGTTGAATCCAGGCCCTGGTCTATGTTAGTGTTCTAATGATGTGTTGAATCCAGGCCCTGGTCTATGTTAGTGTTCTAATGATGTGTTGAATCCAGGCCCTGGTGTGTGTTAGTGTTCTAATGATGTGTTGAATCCAGGCCCTGGTCTATGTTAGTGTTCTAATGATGTGTTGAATCCAGGCCCTGGTCTATGTTAGTGTTCTAATGATGTGTTGAATCCAGGCCCTGGTCTATGTTAGTGTTCTAATGATGTGTTGAATCCAGGCCCTGGTGTGTGTTAGTGTTCTAATGATGTGTTGAATCCAGGCCCTGGTCTATGTTAGTGTTCTAATGATGTGTTGAATCCAGGCCCTGGTCTATGTTAGTGTTCTAATGATGTGTTGAATCCAGGCCCTGGTCTATGTTAGTGTTCTAATGATGTGTTGAATCCAGGCCCTGGTCTATGTTAGTGTTCTAATGATGTGTTGAATCCAGGCCCTGGTCTATGTTAGTGTTCTAATGATGTGTTGAATCCAGGCCCTGGTCTATGTTAGTGTTCTAATGATGTGTTGAATCCAGGCCCTGGTCTATGTTAGTGTTCTAATGATGTGTTGTTGCTCTGATGTTGTCTTCTCCAGGTCTGAATGAGGAGCTGGTGCAGCTGCTGCTGATCCGGGATGAACTACACATGGAGCAGGATGCCATGCTGGTAGACATAGAGGACCTGACCAGGTGGTGATGCTATCTAACACACACACTGAGACACACACACTGCCTCCTGGCTATGACCGCAAACAGGCCAGGAATGATTAAGGGAACCCTGTCTTTGGGGCAGACGTTAACCAGAGTGTGATACATTTGCATTCATACAGCAGCAGCTGATAAAGTAGAGTTTATCTAATCATAATTTGGTTTTTACTCAGGCATGCTGAGAGCCAGCAGAAGCACATGGCTGAGAAGACCCCATCCAAATGAGACAACCTTTACTACACCCTACCCTACCCTACCCCTTTACTACACCCTACCCTACCCTACCCCTTTACTACACCCTACCCTACCCCATCCCTTTACTCCACCCCACCCTACCCCATCCCTTTAATACACCCTACCCTACCCCATCCCTTTACTACACCCTACCCCATCCCTTTACTACACCCTACCCTACCCCATCCCTTTACTACACCCTACCCCATCCCTTTACTACACCCTACCCCATCCCTTTACTACACCCTACCCCATCCCTTTACTACACCCTACCCCATCCCTTTACTACACCCTACCCCATCCCTTTACTACACCCTACCCTACCCCATCCCTTTACTACACCCGACCCTACCCCATCCCTTTACTACACCCTACCCTACCCCATCCCTTTACTACACCCTACCCCATCCCTTTACTACACCCTACCCCATCCCTTTACTACACCCTACCCCATCCCTTTACTACACCCTACCCTACCCCATCCCTTTACTACACCCTACCCCATCCCTTTACTACACCCTACCCTACCCCATCCCTTTACTACACCCTGCCCTACCCCATCCCTTTACTACACCCTACCCCATCCCTTTACTACACCCTACCCTACCCCATCCCTTTACTACACCCTGCCCCATCCCTTTACTACACCCTACCCCATCCCTTTACTCCACCCTACCCTACCCCATCCCTTTACTACACCCTACCCTACCCCATCCCTTTACTACACCCTACCCCATCCCTTTACTACACCCTACCCCATCCCTTTACTACACCCTACTCTACCCCATCCCTTTACTACACCCTACCCCATCCCTTTACTACACCCTACCCCATCCCTTTACTACACCCTACCCTACCCCATCCCTTTACTACACCCTACCCCATCCCTTTACTACACCCTACCCCATCCCTTTACTACACCCTGCCCTACCCCATCCCTTTACTACACCCTGCCCTACCCCATCCCTTTACTACACCCTGCCCTACCCCATCCCTTTACTACACCCTACCCCATCCCTTTACTACACCCTACCCCATCCCTTTACTACACCCTACCCTACCCCATCCCTTTACTACACCCTACCCTACCCCATCCCTTTACTACACCCTGCCCTACCCCATCCCTTTACTACACCCTACCCCATCCCTTTACTACACCCTACCCCATCCCTTTACTACACCCTGCCCTACCCCATCCCTTTACTACACCCTACCCCATCCCTTTACTCCACCCTACCCCATCCCTTTACTACACCCTGCCCTACCCCATCCCTTTACTACACCCTACCCCATCCCTTTACTACACCCTACCCCATCCCTTTACTCCACCCTACCCTACCCCATCCCTTTACTACACCCTACCCTACCCCATCCCTTTACTACACCCTGCCCTACCCCATCCCTTTACTACACCCTACCCCATCCCTTTACTACACCCTACCCCATCCCTTTACTACACCCTACCCTACCCCATCCCTTTACTACACCCTACCCCATCCCTTTACTACACCCTACCCCATCCCTTTACTACACCCTACCCCATCCCTTTACTACACCCTACCCCATCCCTTTACTACACCCTACCCCATCCCTTTACTACACCCTACCCCATCCCTTTACTCCACCCTACCCTACCCCATCCCTTTACTACACCCTACCCTACCCCATCCCTTTACTACACCCTACCCCATCCCTTTACTACACCCTACCCCATCCCTTTACTACACCCTACTCTACCCCATCCCTTTACTACACCCTACCCCATCCCTTTACTACACCCTACCCTACCCCATCCCTTTACTACACCCTACCCCATCCCTTTACTACACCCTACCCTACCCCATCCCTTTACTACACCCAACCCTACCCCATCCCTTTACTACACCCTACCCCATCCCTTTACTACACCCTACCCTACCCCATCCCTTTACTACACCCTACCCCATCCCTTTACTACACCCTACCCTACCCCATCCCTTTACTACACCCTACCCTACCCCATCCCTTTACTACACCCTACCCCATCCCTTTACTACACCCTACCCCATCCCTTTACTACACCCTGCCCTACCCCATCCCTTTACTACACCCTACCCTACCCCATCCCTTTACTACACCCTACCCCATCCCTTTACTACACCCTACCCTACCCCATCCCTTTACTACACCCTACCCCATCCCTTTACTACACCCTACCCCATCCCTTTACTACACCCTACCCTACCCCATCCCTTTACTACACCCTACCCCATCCCTTTACTACACCCTACCCCATCCCTTTACTACACCCTACCCCATCCCTTTACTACACCCTACCCCATCCCTTTACTCCACCCCTGCCCCATCTTGGTCCCCGTGCCCTGCCCCATGGGTCTCTCGCCTCTCCCCCTCTCCCATGGTGGCAGCAGCCAGAGGACGCCCACCCTTTCATTTGCTTCTGTGGTTGTCCCAACGCTAAAGACAGAGCATTTCCTGCTTCCTGGGAGAAGAGGAAACTGATTGTGTGTTGTCATGGATACTGTCCCCGGCTTCCTGTGCAGTGATCGGCCGCTTCGCAATAGTTTATTTTTTACTTTTTACATTCGTCACTAAATGATAAATGTTGGAGAGAAAAATAAATAATGCTGAGAAATGAGTAGAAAATCAGTTAAAAGAGAGAAACATGAAACTATGAAGACTAACTTCAGAACATTTTAAGTTGAAAGGTGATTTTTTTGTATTTCAAAGTCGACCTCTTTTTATTCTGCACAAATGGTAGTTTTCAACTGAGAAATGTTTATTTGAAGGTGCTAAAAGAGCGTAAAGAAAACATGCCTGCCTTGTCGTGGAGTTGTATCTTTTGGTAAAATACGTTCACTCTGATCGGTCTTCAACATTTTGTGAATGTTGATTTTCTGACACGAGTCATTTTAAATGAATAAATGTGTTAATATCATTTTCATCCTATTGATTCAGAATTGTATGTTTATGTACAGATATGTAAAATAAAAAATTAACTTTGTTTCATATATTGTGGTTTGGTGTGCAGTCTGTTAAGAAAAGTGGACAAAGATTAACATATTATTGGAAATATTATAAGTGCATAGTGTATGTCCATTTGGCAAAACACAGTATGTTAACCATACATTTATAAATATTTTATAGAGGATGGAGTATGGAGTATGGAGTATAGGGTATAGGGTATAGGGTATAGAGTATAGAGTATAGGGTATAGAGTATAGGGTATAGAGTATAGGGTATAGGGTATAGGGTATAGAGTATAGGGTATAGGGTATAGGGTATAGAGTATAGAGTATAGAGTATAGGGTATAGGGTATAGGGTATAGGGTATAGGGTATAGAGTATAGGGTATAGGGTATAGAGTATACTCTATGGTTTAACATCAACTACTCTTTAAAATAAGAAACCACCTTATGTTAAACCTAGTTGATGTTAAACCTAGTTGATGTTAAACCTAGTTGATGTTAAACCTTAGACCTAAGCTAGCTCTGTGCATTACTGTGAATGTGGTTTTGAAAGGTCTGAGCTCTTATCAATGTCCACAATCACAAGCATCATCTGCTTCAGTGAAACTCTCCCCTGCATATTGACTCACCTTAGCCTCTACAGGCCCAGTGAGAATCAGCCTTTACTGGAAGACAAATTCAAATTCCTTTGTTAAAATTGTGGGGGTGTGCAAGGGTCATTGTACATTTTAGTCATGGTTTTCCAGAGTGACTTAACAGTAGTGAACGTATACATTTCTGTCACTGTCACAGGGGGATTTATGCCTGATTCAAGATGAAATCATCAAATCAACCCTATTATGGTCAACCATGTTACTTTATTTGGCACTTAATAGGCATTTGCTATATTATAAAAAAAGATTGACATGGGGAAATTTGTTTTTTATTAAGTTAAACACGTGCTCTTTATGACAGGATATACAAATTAAGTTAAATCTAACGTTTTTTTAAACATGTTACTTCTGAAAATGCACTGAATTGGTGGAACGACCACCTTATTCTGACCCCTGTGTATGTGTTGCACAATTAAAAGCATGTAAAGGCTACTACCCACACATAATATATCTAGGCCTACAGCGCAAACATTTAGAAAATGCTTTCTTACATTATTCTTTGTGTCATCTGTCTATTCTTTACAATTACATAGGCTAGAGAAAATAAGCAGCAAAAGTAAAACATTGATATCGTAATGCATGCATGTCTCACGTAGTTTTCTGGCAATCGGTGCTGCAGAGTTTCTGGATAGATTTGCCCACAAGAGAATGCGACTCTCAGTTATAGAGTTTACCTGCATTACTTTAACTATAATGTAAAAAAATATATATAAGTATTGTATTATTCATTCATTTGTAGGCATTGGTTTCCTCTTGAGCCGACTCATGCAAATCGAGAAGAGGCCATGTATGTTAATTCCAGTTTCACGTGAAGGAGTCACTCATTTGCCTGAGATGAGAACAGAGACACATCAGGAAATTACACTCGACTGACGCGGCGCTTTCATTTCGGTGGCTCTTGATGTTGTCCTGTGATGTAGTTTAATGTTTAAACCTGGACAGGGAATTCCCTCAAGGAGCGCTGCATGGCTATATAATGATCAGATGAAGCAAAGATGACAACACAGCTATCCGTTCACGCCACAATTGAGTCAAATATCTCAGAATCATGCTGCCAAACTTGTATTTATGTGAGTATTCATTTTCTTTGTACCTCATTTTATTGATGTGGGTTTTTGATCAACTTGGATTTAAATAATTACATTTTCCGGGGTGTTTTTATCATTGATCTGTTTAAGGATTATTGGGGTGATACATTGGTTGGTGCTGACTGACTGATTGTGTCTTCCCTCCCTCAGACCTTACCAGCTGTGTGCTGCTGCTCGCTTTGTCCTGCCAAGTCTCGATGGGAACCCCAGTGCGCACTCCGCGGAGTTTGGACACTGATAAATGCGCGCAGTGCGCTAACCTCTCCAGAGAGCTTGTCAAGAACGTTAGAAAGCTCCTGGACAACGTGAGTGACAATTATAACGAAATCATTTAAACGTTTAATTAAGATTTAAGGTATCCCTATTCCCTCATGCTGTCAGTCTGTCTGTCTCTTTGATATGCTTAGAGTCTGTTCACACAGTTTGTGATTAATGTATCCACTTACTAAATCAATAATTTTCCCTTCATAGGAAAACCTGTTTAAGGGTTTAAACTGCTCGGAGCAGCGCGTGGCGGTAAACAATAAGACCCAGACAGTCCTAGCCTGTGAACCCAACAAGGACAGAGTCAGTCACACAACAGTCCTTTGCTACAATATTATAAAACATTATTATTTCTCGGCATTTTATGTATTAATTGAAAGTAATAATTATTATTTACAGAATAGTGATACAAATAAGTCTATTGATGCATTATTTTGCTGTATTTCCTCAGAACACAAAATGCTCTGGTCAACGGAACACCACATTCAGTGAGGTAACTGTGTGTTCTTACAATATTGCATAATTGTTTAGGAAATGCTATTTAATACACAGCTGTAAAAATAAATCGTTTGGTCAGTCTATAGATTTTATAGTGACTGCATTTCACATTTCAACTGTTTCCTGTATGTCTGATTGGCTGATTTCTGTCCATCTTTGTGGTTTCTTCTGACAGAGTGAGTGTCTGACGAACATACAAGCAGACCTAGGACATTATGCTGCCTCATTAAAGGCTTACAAACAGGCCAACCTCAGCTCCACTGTCCAGGACACCCAGAACCTACTCAATAATTGTACATCCACACAAGGGGACCCTTCCTCACAGGTAAGATTAAATGTTTCTATTTCCATTATTTATTTATTTTTTCAGAAAACATTCCTTCCTTCCTTGAATTTTCCCTTTTCTTTTGATTCATGACAACAAAGTCATATAGACAATTGCAAAACTGTACACAAAAAATGTGTTCCTCTGTGTTTGAGACAATAAATGTCTGCTAATAGACACGCACAACTATGGACTTATTAAACGTATGAAGTTTGTCCTGTAGGTTGCAGACCCTAAGCTGACTAGTGGTAACTCTGTGGACCAGCGGGTCCATCTGTGTAAGGTACTGAAGGGCTTCCACCTCCGGGTCATCACCATCAGCAGAGCGATGGGCTACATCTCTGCTGGGGACCACAGGAAGTAAACCTTCATCTTCAACACCATCCGATTCCTCATCATCATCAACTATAACAAGTACTGATAATCATCTTCACCATCAGACATCATCATCATCAACTACTTTGTCATCATAACTGTTGAATACTGCACTACACTGTGTATGCTTGGATGAGGAGGACATACACTCTTTTGGCTCAGTTAGAGCTGAATGACAGTAGGTTTAGTGCCAAGATAATCAATGAACATCATGTTGGTCAATCTATGTATGTATTTATTTATTCATTTATTTAGGGACTGGGATTTATTTATTTGATGTATGAAATATTATTTATTTGATGTATGAAATATATGTATTTATTTATATATTTAACAATGTGTCAATGATGTTATTTATTGGAATATTTATAATAAAGTATTTATTTACCGATTATGTATTTATTATATTGACTGGCTGTTAATGTTAGCTCTGTTAATGTTAGCTCTGTTAATGTTAGTTCTGTTAATGTTAGCTCTGTTAATGTTAGCTCTGTTAATGTTAGCTCTGTTAATGTTAGCTCTGTTAATGTTAGCTCTGTTAACTCTGTTAATGTTAGCTCTGTTAATGTTAGCTCTGTTAACTCTGTTAATGTTAGCTCTGTTAATGTTAGCTCTTTTAATGTTAGCTCTGTTAACTCTGTTAATGTTAGCTCTGTTAATGTTAGCTCTGTTGAATGTGTTGCTCTGTTAATGTTAGCTCTGTTAATGTTAGCTCTGTTAATGTTAGCTCTGTTGAATGTTAGCTCTGTTAATGTTAGCTCTGTTAATGTTAGCTCTGTTAATGTTAGCTCTGTTAATGTTAGCTCTGTTGAATGTGTTGCTCTGTTAATGTTAGCTCTGTTAATGTTAGCTCTGTTAATGTTAGCTCTGTTAATGTTAGCTCTGTTGAATGTGTTGCTCTGTTGAATGTGTTGCTCTGTTAATGTTAGCTCTGTTAATGTTAGCTCTGTTAATGTTAGCTCTGTTGAATGTGTTGCTCTGTTAATGTTAGCTCTATTGAATGTTAGCTCTGTTAATGTTAGCTCTGTTAATGTTAGCTCTGTTAATGTTAGCTCTGTTAATGTTAGCTCTGTTTATGTTAGCTCTGTTGAATGTGTTGCTCTGTTAATGTTAGCTCTGTTAATGTTAGCTCTGTTGAATGTGTTGCTCTGTTGAATGTGTTGCTCTGTAGGCTTAAACGTTATATCCATGAAAAGGCTAAATACATTTGTGTTTGCGGTAAAAAATACCTTATCTATATGTTGAAATATAATAAACCTACCTGGTTAAATAAAGGTGAAATAAAACCTACCTGGTTAAATAAAAGAGAAATAAAACCTACCTGGTTAAATAAAGGAGAAATAAAACCTACCTGGTTAAATAAAGGTGAAATAAAACCTACCTGGTTAAATAAAGGTGAAATAAAACCTACCTCGTTAAATAAAGGTGAAATAAAACCTACCTGGTTAAATAAAGGTGAAATATATAATAAATAAAAAGTAGTACATCAAAGTATTTTTACTTAGTTACTTTACACCACTGGAAAATTAAATCAAAATCTAATTTTATTTGTCTCATGCTTGCTGGCCCTTCCCAACAATACAGAGGGGGAAAACTGAAATAGAAAAATAACACCATGAATAAATAGAAAATAACACCATGAATAAATAGAAAAATAACACCATGAATAAATAGAAAATAACACCATGAATAAATAGAAAAATAACACCATGAATAAATAGAAAAATAACACCATGAATAAATAGAAAAATACCACCATGAATAAATAGAAAAATAACACCATGAATAAATAGAAAAATAACACCATGAATAAATAGAAAAATAACACCATGAATAAATAGAAAAATAACACCATGAATAAATAGAAAAATAACACCATGAATAAATAGAAAATAACACCATGAATAAATAGAAAAATAACACCATGAATAAATAGAAAATAACACAATGAATAAATAGAAAAATAACACAATGAATAAATAGAAAATAACACCATGAATAAATAGAAAAATAACACCATGAATAAATAGAAAATAACACCATGAATAAATAGAAAAATAACACCATGAATAAATAGAAAAATAACACCATGAATAAATAGAAAAATAACACCATGAATAAATAGAAAAATAACACCATGAATAAATAGAAAAATAACACCATGAATAAGTAGAAAAATAACACCATGAATAAGTAGAAAAATAATACCATGAATAAATAGAAAAATAACACCATGAATAAATAGAAAAATAAACACCATGAATAAATAGAAAAATAACACCATGAATAAATAGAAAAATAACACCATGAATAAATAGAAAATAACACCATGAATAAATAGAACAATAACACCATGAATAAATAGAAAATAACACCATGAATAAATAGAAAAATAACACCATGAATAAATAGAAAATAACACCATTATAACACTCCTTACTGGCCTGTATATCGTTCAGATCTTTGGAGGACAGGTCCAGGCAACCGATAGCCACCTGCTTCCACTCCTTCCCCAGCCGCTTAGCCACCAGCATCAGCTGCTTGGACGACACGTCTGGGACCTGCACTGTCCGCGCTCCATCTGGAGACAACAGAGGAATGTCAGGGCTTTTATTCAGGGCAACTGAACAGGAATAAGACCACAGTAATGACAGCAAATTACACAATGGATGTGTTCAAACCATCACCTGACTCATCTGCACCTCGAAGTCTGTTTTTGGGCAACTCTTCCTCTGATGTGCTGGTGCTTCTCTTCCTCTCTACAGAATAGGAGAAAATCACTGTCAATCAAAAGCTACTTTGTTAAGATTGGATGAAAATTGTTTGTGTACAGAGAACTACATCTAGAACATACACTGGAATAAAGTGAACTCAATATTGAGAGGGGAAAAATTCTAATTACAAACGTACTATCTGTCAGTTTCCTTGGCTTTTCAACTGTATTGTCCACACAGTCACCTGAGAAGAAGATACATTAACCTCCTGCACCTTAATCCACAACACATTACAGACAGACGCACAGCAGGTGTGTACGTACCTTCTCTGATGGTGGCTGACCACACAGTCTGGTCCAACTCTGTCTCTATGAGGGAAAGCTTGAAGGGAGGGGCTGCTCAAAGAACGCCTCAAAATATCCCTTCAATTTAGTCAAATCCTGCAGGACACCATACACACACAACACAGACATATGAATAAACACACATAGTACATTCTGTACATACAAAACATTAAGAACACCTACTCTTTCCATGACAGACTGACCAGGTGAATCCAGATGAAAGCTATGATCCCTTATGGATGTTACTTGTTAAATCCACTTCAATCAGTGTAGATGAAGGGGAGGAGTCAGGTTAAAGAAGGATTTTTAAGCCTTGAGACAATTGAGACATGGATTGTGTATGCCATTCAGAGGGTACACACCGGGTGAATGGGCAAGATTTAAGTGCCTTTGAACGGAGTATGGTAGTAGGTACTAGGTGCACCGGTTTGTGTCAAGAACTGCAACGCTGCTGGGTTTTTCACGCTCAACAGTTTCCCTTGTGTATCAAGAATGGTCCACCACCCAAATGGCATCCAGCCAACTTGACACAACTGTGGGAAGTATTGGAGTTAACATGGGCCAACATTCCTGTGGCACGTTTTCAACACCTTGTAGAGTCCCTGCCCTGACAAATTGAGGCTGTTCTGAGGGCAAAAATGGATGCAACTCAATATTGTTCTTAATGTTTGGTATACTTAGTGTACATTAAATAGATCAGTGCTTACTGGTTATGCAGTAATGGGTGAATAAACCCTCACCGCAGGGCTGATGTCTCCCTCCGGTTCCTCTTCTCATCCAGTTTACAGGTGGGTGGCTTCTCTACCTTCAGGTAACGCTTGTTGGAGCAACACACCTCCTTCCCTCTGTCCTGGAGTGAGGGAGGAGTAGATGAGGAGAAAGAGAGGCAGAAAGACAGTGAAAGACAGAAAGGAATAGATAGAAGTGGACCAGTGATTCACCAGGTAAACGAGAGATTCCAATAATGGTAAGAAAGGTGAGGACTATTCCCTGGTCAGGCGACCAGGAGGGAGATGTTTTCCATGGCCAGTGAGGTAGGGTTGAATGGCCTGTTCTGAAGCTGAGTGCTCTGATGTGGGTGTCTGCTGAGCTCAGCCATTCCCCTCACCACAGATACTACTATCACACTAATACACACGCCACTGATACTACACACTACCAGCGCTCAAACCACATTTCAGGAACTGGGTGACAAGTGACCTAAGAGGGTGTAATATCACAGAGTAAAAATGGTGGTCTATATTTGATTTCACATGGTGTTACTATCCCAATCTAAGTGTTATTTTAACCAGTGCTGCCCACTGGGCTAGCTTCAGATCTAATGTATGAGGTTTGGGGTTTCCATCTGAGTTGTTCCTGGATACAGATACACAAATCAATTCACAATCATTTGTGTTAATTAATCTGCACCAATGCCCTCTGACACAGTGACAAATGAACTCATCTTTATCCCCCCCCCACACACACACACACACACACACACACACACACACACACACACACACACACATAAACAGACCGTAGACTTTTCCCTCAGTAGAGACCACAGTGTGAGCCAGAGTGCCAGGAAGTCAGGCCAGTGTGCAGGAAGTCAGGCCAGTGGGCAGCACAATCCCTCTGATCATGTTCACATCTTGGACCAGGACAGGACTGAGTAGTGGATCAGGACTCTCTCTGACACCTCAAACACCAGGCCGGTGACGGAGCACTCATATGTCCCCTCTCCCTCCAGCTGCACCCTGACACACAGAACCAGAGAGATGGACAGGCTCATACCAGTCAGACAGACACTCAGCAGAAGAGGAATTAGTGGATTGGGGGTTCTCTTTTTTATTAAAAAAGAGAGGTAGAGATACTAAGTAAGAGATGAAGAGATTTAGAGATGGAGAAAATAAAAGAGAAGGAGAGGCTGATTGAGAAAGAGAAAGAGAAAGAGAAGGCTACAGATAGAAGAGGTAGACTCACTAGCCTTTAGACCAGTTCATTCCCTTGACTCTGATAGAGAAACAGACATGGTACTAAGATGAACCTCTGTTCCTAGTGAGTCTACAGCCATAATGTATGTCTCTGAGGCTTTATTACACAACTATCATTCAATTCCACAATCAAATAAATGTACTTACCTGCTGGACAGCCTTGCATTTTTCACAGCATGGCTTAGGGGGTACATCTGACAGGAGAGGTGAAAAGTCAAACTAGGCACTTCCTCTTGGGGAATACTCTGCCTCTCAGACTATGATTTGCAGACACATTTTCATAAACCTATGAATGCACCCAGATATCCTCTCTCTAGCCTTTCAACCATTACAATCTCCTCTGTCTAGGATAGCTAGGCCTTTTGTGGAAAAAGCTAAAGATTTGATAGCAGAATTACTTTGGTCAAAATGAGGTCTTTGAGTTAAATATTGCTCTATAAGGGTTTCTCTACGAGGAAAATACAAACTGCAAAGGTGTGCCTACCTGAGTCACTGTTATCACTTTCAGACAGATTACCTGGAACAACAGAACTTTTATTAGAGGTGTCTTGGGTAAGGGGTTAATATGGTATTAGGAACTCTCCTCTCTCCATCTTTCCACCCCACTTTATCCATAATGCAGAGAGTTTTACAGTAACCTCAGGGGACTGGCCCCAAACAACCCCAGCCCGTCCCCTGAGAGTTGTGCCCCTGTCCTATAGTGCTGAGGGCCCCTGTGGGACCAGCCCGTCCCGAGAGTTGTGCCCCTGTACTATAGTGCTGAGGGCCCCTGTGTGTCAGAGCTGTAACTGTTCGCATTTACATTTGAGTCATTTACAGAAGCAGATATTCTCATTCAGAAATTAAAATACTTCATACTGTAAGTGTATCTAAAGTAGGCTGTCACGATTATGGGTAACGATTAACTGCCATGCAAATGTTAACTGTTATGGTTTTAATTGTCATTTTTGTTGAAATTTTTGTTGATTTTGTAATGCATCTTTGAACATAAGCTACGAGATACCTAACGAACACAGCTTTGGCAAAAACATTTCTCAAAAGCAAATGGTTTTGACTGCTTGTAAATTAAGCTTCTCCTCCCGAATCTTTGTAAAATGATTACAAACTTTACCCTTTTCATGTAAAAATGAAAAAACTGCTACTGGGTAAACTATATCTACTTGAAAATAAAGTTGAATCCCCCCCTTAAAATGAATGTTATTGTCAATAATTGTCGATTACAATGGTTGTGCCTGCCCTAATTTAAAGTGAGACTGTGGCCTACCTCTCTGGTAAGATATGGTGAAGTGAACTGGTGCCCTTGTGTACAGACATGGTTAGCACCAGGGGTATCTGTACCCAGCAAGAGTGAGAATGGGACAGGTCTTCTGGCTGAGAGCCTGGCATTGACAGAGAGGAAGCTAATAGATTGAGCCTGTCCTCTCTGGGACAGGGAGACACATCTCAGACTGAGAACCAGCCAGGTCTCTCTCTCTCTGCTCTACAACCATTCCTCTCTCTTGCTCTCTCCCTTCCTCTCCCATCCCCCCCCCCCCCCCCATCTCTCCATCTGTGTCCTCATATGCCTCCCTATCACTCTCTGCCTCATCTAACATCCACTCTGTCTGCTCTCAGACAGCCTGTTTATCAGCCCAATACACACACACACACACACACACACACACACACACACACACACACACACACAGATCTTTTTACTGGTGTTGACTGCCATCTGCTGGTCTAATTTCAGACCAAATTCAGGACTTTTTGCAACAAAACATGTCATGCACAAACAAAGAGTGGACGGTGCTTACCCTTCTGGTCAGGGGCAGGAATGTCTCCATCTCTGTAGGTTAAAATAGAAAGGAAATTATAAGGACATCCCAAGACGTTATCAAAATGGAGTTAAGAGAATACAACTTCAGTTGCAGACCCATCTGTGTCTGCACTTCCTCTCTCTGATGTACACACACACGCTCATTCAACTGAGGCACAAAAACAGGAAGTGGGGAAGCTGCCAAAATCTCACGTTCATGACACCAGCCCATCCTCCCGTGTGGTGTGGAACCCCTACACCCAGACCCAGTTTTACACACTGCTGTTGGACAGCTGGTACTGCAAAGCCATTGAAAGGTACTGGCCGATAATAGTGCTTGTGATTCTAAACCGTACGTTCTTAAAGAGACAGTGTCAAAGAACACCAAAAGTTGATCTAACATCAAGACACAAAAGGAAGGGTTTTGCAGTCAGCAGTGTTACAGGTTTATATAACCCATACTAATGTGTATCATCCAGAGGTTGTCTCTCAGACTCAGACAAAGCGAGTCGCTTGTTGATTCAGTCTGTGACTTCAGTCTATGGGTGCCTGCCGCCTAGGGGCTCAGTGTAGAGCTAGCGATAACAGAAAGTGCATTTGTCATGGTGCCACTCTCACAAGAAGAGCGCATTCTACTCGATCGTAGAAATACTGCGCTTCAGGTAGTCAAAAACCAGAGTTGACTCAAGTGTAGTCTTCAGTGCCTTGACACAGAGGAGCTGAGATATACAGCGCCGCCCTGCTGGTCGCCTGTTAAGCAGCTCCCGTTGTTCTGCATAAATTGTTGTTTTAGTTAGTTTTTTCGTCTCTTTTCTTTAGTTTTTTTTGCTACAGTTGAACTATAATAGTTCAGGATTTTTCATACTGCCGCTCTATGTATCATGTACCGTGTATCTGTCTTTTGTGTACTTTCGTTGTGGCATTTTGCACCTGCCCTGTGTTTTTGTTGTAGCTGCTTGACAATTAAATTTAATTTAAAGTATCTATCTATCTATCTATCTATCTATCTATCTATCTATCTATCTATCTATCTATCTATCTATCTATCTATCTATCTATCTATCTATCTATCTATCTATCTATCTATCTATCTATCTATCTATCTATCTATCTACTAAGTTGCCATGTGTTTATAATCTCTTTCATAATAAGAATGTAATTAATTATGATAACTGTGCATGGTACCTGCAGATAAGGTCCTAAAACAATGATTGAATTGTGACCAGAATTCATAGGCTATTTCTAGTACTGTGTAGTGATATCATTAGAATATTGTCTCGCTTTTAGATGTAATGAAACCTGATAAGCCAGTGGTCCTCACCTCAATGTCTTCAGACAGAAGTACAGGAAAGACCTTTCACTTTTCAACGTCAATGTTCCACACAGCCAACAGGTTTTGGTATCACAACACAACTGTTATAAGTTTCCATGGCAGTCATATGCACACATGTACTCTGCCCTCTTTCTGTCTCAATCCATCTCTCTATCTGTTATTTTCCTATCCTCTCTTTCTCTTTCTCTCTCTTTGACCCCTCTTTGACCCTGGCCTCTCACCTCATTTCTTACTTCTCTCTCTGTCTGTGTCTCTGTGGATGAGATAAGGCCCCAGTTTTTGCATGTTTCCTACCGCATTATATAAACACACTAGTCAGTTTGTCCAATTTATCCTTGTGTACCTCAGTAGGTTAACATATCATTAATGATACACTAAACTGTCAATAAGTATGGGGACAAAACTTTATGCTTTTATGAGGGGTCATATATTCTGCAGGTATTGTGCATTGTATTTTGATGTATACTGAACAAAAAAACATGCAACAATTTCAAAGATGTTACTGAGTTACAGTTCATATAAGAAAATCAGTCAATGTAAATAAAAAACTTAGGCCCTAAACTATGGATTTCACATAACTGGGCAAGGGCAGCTGTGTAATGATCATGCTGTTTAATCAGCTTCTTGATATGCCACACCTGTCAGGTGGATGGATTATCTTGGCAAAGGAGAAATGCTCATTAACAGAGATATATGGATTTCACATATCTTGGCAAGGGCACAGCCATGGGTGGGAGGCCCACCCACTTGGGAGCAGGCCAGCCAATTAGAATGGGGCTTTATTACAGACAGAAATACTGATTAGCTGTTTGTGTGTCTGGTCTCAGATGATCCCGAAGGTGAAGAAGCCAGATGTGGAGGTCCTGGGCTGGCGTGGTTACACGTGGTCTGCGGTTGTGAGGCCAGTTGGACGTACTGCCAAATTCTCTAAAACAACGTTGGAGGCGGCTTATGGTAGAGAAATTAACATTCAATTCTCTGGCAACAGCTCTGGTGGACATTCCTGCAGTCAGCATGACAACAGCTCTGGTGGACATTCCTGTAGTCAGCATGACAACAGCTCTGGTGGACATTCCTACAGTCAGCATGACAACAGCTCTGGTGGACATTCCTGCAGTCAGCATGACAATTGCAAGCTCCCTCAAAACTTGAGGCATATGTGGCGTTGTGATGTGTGACAAAACACATTTTAGTGGCCTTTTATTGTCCCCAGCACAAGATGCACCTGTGTAATGATCATGCTGTTTAATCAGCTTCTTGATATGCCACACCTGTCAGGTGGGTGGATTATCTTGCCAAAGGAGAAATGCTCATTACCTGGGACGTAAACAAATTTGTGTACACAATTTGAGAGAAATAAGCTTTTTTGTGTGTGAATGAACATTTTCTGGGATATTTTATTTCAGCTCAAGAAACACTTTACATGTTGCCCTTATATTTTTGTTCATTATAATTGACACTCAAGCATCGAGTGATTTGAGAGTTGAATTGCCTAACCAGAATTTAGATTATTTCAGTCAGTGGCGAAAGGGTGTGGCATGGTGGCCAAGGTGTCTTGTTTCTCCAGCAGCCTTGGGCTTGACAGAAAACCAGGCAACCACACAAACAGATAGAACTAGTGTTCCCCTTGGATATACTGTAAGTCACCAGTTTCACATCTCTCACCTTTAACTGCCCTGGGCTTCATGGTTACTCACCACAGAAACACTATTAATGATTTACTACATGTTACGGTATTAAACATTACCATTGTAGTAACACTGTGGTTACAGAAGTGATATGGGTTAAAAAATAAATAATCCTTGATTATCAAGCTTCACTAGAAAAAGTCCCACGTAATTTAAGATAATTCTATAGCTACTTATTCATATAACAACAAAGCTAGTTTCCCTTTGCTATATTCAAGCACTTTCACATGGCAGGTGTCTAATGAAGAACGACCTAGCTGGCACGCTTTTAAACAGCTGAAACAATGTATCTTGAGACAAAGTAGCCTTACTATGGCAGTACAAAATGCAGTGGTGAAGGTCGAATACATGCAAGTGGTTTTGTTTTCAAGTTAAAATATATGTTTTTATTGAGAAGCCAAACAGTATTGTTGCATTGGGTTGGCCTACATAATATATTTCTATAGTTGTAACTTGCGGTGCTACCATATTGCTTGGGCGATGGGCATGCGTGTGTTATGGTTAGTCAGCAACACAGCATCTTCTGCGCTACAAAGCGATCACTTTTGGGGTCTGTATTCAATTTTAAAAAATTACATGGTTGCATATATTTTGGTTCTTAAATGTTTTTTATACATCGACAACTAATTTGCCAGCTAAAGGTAGCAAGCAACAACAACAAAGAAACAGCTCTTTCCGGATTAGACAGAACATTGCCGCGCGCATCTTTGTCAGTGTGAATGCAACCTCGTGCATTTATCGTCTACGTACAAGACTCTAAACATCGGCATTATTTGGCTGTTTTTATGACGCTTACCTTTCATCCAGGTGACAAGCGGCTCCTCAACTCGAAATCCTCACCACCATCATGTGACCTTTGAGGACTTTTGGTTGTTTTGATTTGGTTGTTTTTGCTTCACGGTCGTGATGTTCAGTGAGAGGAACTGCCTGTCTCTCTGTCAGCAATCATCTCCTTTTAAAATGATGCCTTGACTTTACATCAAATAGGACGATGAATGAACTCAGTGCAGCTCTCGTGGTTTACTTTGACATTGTTATGCTTTACGCATGTTTGTATGCATAATCAAAACTGTTTCTATTCAATAGATCAAAGATCATCTTATGCACAAAGAAAAACAGAGCTCTTAAAACAAACTCACTCTGGCATTGTAGGCACAGGTTGAGTAGTTAGTTTACCAAATTAAACTCTACATTTGAGTTTAGGCTAAAATATGCTGATGTTACTACCATGTTTGTCCCATTGTGTACAATACAACTCCACTGCACTCCCTCCCCTCGGTAGATCAGATCACAACCTTGTCCACCTCACCCCACTCTACAGGCCTATGGTCCAACAGCAGCCTGCGACCACAAGGACCATTAGGAGATGATCTCCGGAGGCGAATGAGGCCCTACAGGACTGCTTTGAAACAACAGACTGGGATGTGCTCTGTGAGGCTCATGGGGAGGACATTGATGGACTTACTGACTGCGTAACGGACTTTATACATTTTTGTGTAGACAACACTGTACCCACCAGGAAGGTACGCTTTTTTCCAAATAATAAACCCTGGGTCACCAGCGACCTGAAGGCCCTGCTGAATGAGAAGAAGAGGGGCTTCAAGGAGAAGGACAAGGACAAATTGAAATGCATCCAGAGGGAGATGAAGATGCGGATTGCTGAGGGGAAGAGAGGGTATAAGGAGAAGATGGAGGACAAGCTGAGGCAGAGCCAGGTAAGAGAGGTGTGGAAGGGTATGAGAAATATCAAAAAGTCAAACAGTGGGCAGACGGAGGGGACCCAGGACAGAGCCAATGAGCTGAACCAATTTTTTAACAGGTTTGATACTGGCCCTGTCCACCTCCCCTCCAGCTCCCCAGGCCACACACCCTCACGGCTGTCCCACCCCCACTTTGCTCACAACACCTCTGCTGAGACAATCAGCAAACCCCCCCCCCCCCCCACCCTAAATTATATCATACACACATTTATCTATTTAAGTAACTCTTCCTGTCATTTACCTGTACAGTTAATTGCACCATGCAAAATGTTCACTTACCTGTACATTTAACCAGACTGTATATTAAGTAAACTATTATTACCCTCACTCATATCATACGCACTTTTAGCTATTTAAGTATTTCTCTGCCATCGACCTGTATAGTATAGTTAACCATGCAAATACTCCTTATTTATCTATATCAACTTGCAATATTTTTATAATTTCTTTTCAGATAACACCCTATAACAATGTATATTGTACATATTCAACCATTCACCCATACTATGCAATGTCTTTTTATAGCTTTTTGGACTCCAGACTTTCTATACTTTTTCATACTGCCGCTCTATGTATCATGTATCGTGTATCTGTCTTTTGTGTACTTTCGTTGTGGCATTTTGCACCTGCCCTGTGTTTTGTTGTAGCTGCTTGACAAAGAAATTTCCCCCCCGGGGGATCAATAAAGTACCTATCTATCTATACATTCTATTCCATTCCATATGATTTACAAATCGCTGCAAGAGCGCAGGCCTGGAGCAATAAAGGTGTGAGCATATTATCCCTTCGCTGTGAAACGCCTTATTTCTTTCTCACTCTGATAGGCCAGGTCTCCTGTGTAAGTGCATATTTTTTATTTAAAAAGGCAAGTCAGTTAAGAACAAATTCTTATTTACAATGACGTCCTGCCCTAGCCAAACCAGGACGACACTGGGCCAATTTCGCGCCGCCCTATGGGACTCCCAATCACGGATGTGATGCAGCCTGGATTCGAACCATGAACTTGCTGTGACGCCTATTACACTGATAGGCAGTGCCTTAGAACGCAGCGCCACTCGGGAGCCCAATCATTGAAACAAGACGCCTGGGTACTTGGCTCTTCTTGGTTTATTTCCCGTCAATAAAATATGTACGGAAGATAAGGAAGGAAGATTATCTGGCCGGCCAATATGATTTTAATTATTAAAGATGACTGAAGTTTACAGCTTTCATGCTCAAATACGGCCACTGTCATCCTGCTGCCTACATTGTATTAAAAATAACCTTTGCTATCCAGGCGCTACATTGTAGATATTTCTCACCATTCAATTCTGTTTGTAACATTGTATCTATCCAAAGTAGGTCACGTCAAGGGTCTCCTGTCAAAAGTCGATTTTTTAGCGGGAAAATAGGCTGCAGTATACGAAAACAACCACTAGATATCGCAATCTACAATAAGAAAACACAATATTGCACTATCATGTTCTGTTGCCAATTTTTTAAATGTTTTATTTAACCTTTATTTAACTAGGCAAGTCAGTTAAGAACCTAGAGAAAATTAGGGTTAAGTGCCTTGCTCAAGGACACATCGACAGGTTTTTTCACCTTGTCGGCTTGGTTCGGGTATTCAAACCTGCGACCTGATGACCTATTGGCCAGTTCCTCTTTAATTGAATAGAAAACGCTCCGTCTGATACAAGTCAACAGCTCTCAATGGTGATGATCAGAAAATCTATAACTATTCAGAGGCCTATCTCTAGTCTATTCTACAGTGATAGTGTGTGTGTGTCCCCTATCTCTGGTCTATTCTACAGTGATAGTGTGTGTGTGTCCCCTATCTCTGGTCTATTCTACAGTGATAGTGTGTGTGTGTCCCCTATCTCTGGTCTATTCTACAGTGATAGTGTGTGTGTGTCCCCTATCTCTGGTCTATTCTACAGTGATAGTGTGTGTGTGTCCCCTATCTCTGGTCTATTCTACAGTGATAGTGTGTGTGTGTGTGTGTGTGTGGCCCCTATCTCTGGTCTATTCTACAGAGTGATAGTGTGCTGTGTGTGTGTGTGGCCCCCTCCCCAGCTCTTTCGCTTTCTGTCTTTCTCAGTGTGTGATATCCAGAGACAGAGGAATGAGTGCAGGATCAAGGGCTTTCCTATCAATCTGGTGGATCTCCTCTTCCATCTCTCCCTCTGTGGGACTACAGTTACTTACAGATAGTGTGCATGATGTGTTTGTGTGTCTGTGTATTTATGTGTGCAGCGACAGACAGTGACGGAGAGTTGGAACAAACCGGGTAACCACAGAGAAATGATACAGGTCTACAACCCTACAGGGAGAACTCAACTCCTCAATGCAGGGACAAGACACACATGGAGCTGAGGCTGGATCAAAATCCAGCCTGCCTGAGCTGCTGTGCTGGAGGAATCCAGAGAGGAGACCTGAGTGGAGACCTGGGGGAGAGAGAGAGGCCTCTGGCTGCTCTGAGTGCTCTGTAATCTGGGTTGATGTACAGGGGAGAGGGCTTTCAATCCACTGAAGCTGCACTCTCATCCATTCATACTTCTCCTCTGGTATAGAGGAATAGGGAGAGGGTTATACACACAGGTTGGGTCCTAATCCAGAGAAGTTGTTCTCATCCACTCCCACACCTGATGCTCAAACACACAGTCACAGTTGTCTGGGGGACGTCCCTAGTATCTGCTGGTCTGGTGAAACACTACAGTAAGATTGCAATGGTTTAAGTAAATCTATGTCAAAATACCAACAGACCCTGTCCCTGGCCATGTAGACTGGAATATAGAGTTCCCTGGCCATGTAGACTGGAATATAGAGTTCCCTGGCCATGTAGACTGGAATATAGAGTTCCCTGGCCATGTAGACTGGAATATAGAGTTCCCTGGCCTTGTAGACTGGAATATAGAGTTCCCTGGCCATGTAGACTGGAATATAGAGTTCCCTGGCCATGTAGACTGGAATATAGAGTTCCCTGGCCTTGTAGACTGGAATATAGAGTTCCCTGGCCATGTAGACTGGAATATAGAGTTCCCTGGCCATGTAGACTGGAATATAGAGTTCCCTGGCCATGTAGACTGGAATATAGAGTTCCCTGGCCTTGTAGACTGGAATATAGAGTTCCCTGGCCATGTAGACTGGAATATAGAGTTCCCTGGCCATGTAGACTGGAATAGAGATTATGGGTTACAACTAGGTGTGTAATGTATTGAGACAGGGCCCCTGGAACAAGGATAAGCCGTTCTTTGTTTGAAAGCTAAAGGAGCGGTGGGTTAGAGGGGACAGACCAGAGGATGATGTCATCTACTCTGGGGGGTCAATTTGACCCTCGTTGTTTTGGGGAGAGGGTCGCTGTTTCATTATCACACAAACAGGCATACACACACACACACACACACACACACACACACACACACACACACACACACACACACACACACACACACACACACACACACACACACACACACACACACACACAATATATACTCTGGAGACAAGGGATGTTGTTTCTTCTCAATTAGATAGATAGATAGATAGATAGGTACTTTATTGATCCCCCGGGGGGGAAATTTCATAAATTCAGTTCCATTTCAATAGGCCACTATATAGCCCAGGGTTAATTATCACAGAACACTGAACAAAAGATCCAGGTTTGCTGAGCCCTAAACACAGCTAGCTATAGACCGCCTGACAGGGTCTGGATAGGATCCAGTCTTTTCAGTCTAGAGATGAGCCGTTGAGTCATGTCTCACAGTACTGAAGCTTACCAGTTCAAATATCTTCATAACAGGAAAGATACAGTACATATTTGAAGTGCGCAGGCCCATGCATGGGCTCTTTAAGTGAGACGCCAGAGTCGGTCCCCAGATCATCTTTGAGTTATCTTTCGTATGTCAACTTTATGTTTATGGAGCTGACTTGTGGCATTCATGCAGTTATATGTGTGTCCCAGGGGCTGCGTGTGTGTGGATATGACACCTACACACTGTTACTAAAGAGAGATCTGGATTTTGGCAAAGCTTTCTCTTCCACCATAGAGGACTGGGTTTAATTGTTGTGCGTTCTCACATATTAACAGATTTTCTGTCTCTTGGCGTCCGTAAAAACGGGATGGAAGGATGGAGACAGTAATTTAGGAAGGCAGAAAAAATAGAGAAATACAAGTTTGCATGGTCCCAAGGAACTCTGATGTAACTCACCCCTCTCTCACACTCCATCACAAACAACTTAAAATGTTCCCCCTTTTTCCCACTGTATCTCTCTCTCTCCATACCTCTCTCTCTCTCTCCATACCTCTCTCTCTCTCTCCATACCTCTCTCTCTCTCTCTCTCTCTCTCTCTCTCTCTCTCTCCATACCTCTCTCTCTCTCTCCATACCTCTCTCTCTCTCTCTCTCTCTCTCTCTCTCCATACCTCTCTCTCTCTCTCTCTCTCTCTCTCTCTCTCTCTCTCTCTCTCTCTCTCTCCATACCTCTCTCTCTCTCTCCATACCTCTCTCTCTCTCCATACCTCTCTCTCTCTCTCTCTCTCTCTCTCTCTCTCCATACCTCTCTCTCTCTCTCCATACCTCTCTCTCTCTCTCCATACCTCTCTCTCTCTCTCCATACCTCTCTCTCTCTCTCCATACCTCTCTCTCTCTCTCTCTCTCTCTCTCTCCATACCTCTCTCTCTCTCTCCATACCTCTCTCTCTCTCTCCATACCTCTCTCTCTCTCTCTCTCTCTCTCTCTCCATACCTCTCTCTCTCTCTCCATACCTCTCTCTCTCTCCATACCTCTCTCTCTCTCTCTCTCTCTCTCTCTCTCTCTCTCTCTCTCTCTCTCTCTCTCTCTCTCTCTCTCTCTCTCTCTCTCTATACCTCTCTCTCTCTCTATCTCTCTCTCTCCATACCTCTCTCTCTCTCTCTCTCCATACCTCTCTCTCTCTCTCTCTCTGACTTCCTTTTTCCTTCTCTCTCTCTCTCTCTCTCTCTCTCTCTCTCTCTCTCTCTCTCTCTCTCTCTCTCTCTCTCTCTCTCTCTCTCTCTCTCTCTGACTTCCTCTTTCCTTCTCTCTCTCTCTCTGTGGTTGATTCAGAGAAGTTGGTGCGTTCACAGAGGCGACCGTGGGACGAGTCACAGTATGGGACGTGGGCGTTGGGAGGACGAGACACGGATGAAGGATGCAGTCTGGCCCCCTTGGAAACCCCTTCATGTGTGAGTTAACTCAGCGTAGGCAGGGGGTCAAAAGTCCCTCAGCCGCCCTATCACCACCCCCACACACACCATCCTGAATCCTAACACATGGGGAAGAATATCCTATATCTAACCTCCAGGCTCTGCGGATAGAGTGTGTGTGTGTGTGTGTGTGAGTGTGTGTGTGTGTGTGTGTGTGTGTGTGTGTGTGTGTGTGTGTGTGTGTGTGTGTGTGTGTGTGTGTGTGTGCATGTGCGTGTGTGTGCATGCGTGTGTGTGTGTGTGTGTGTATGCGCTCATGCATGTATGTATACAGTACCAGTCAGAAGTTTTAGAACACCTACTCATTCAAGGGTTTTTCTTTATTTGTACATTGTAGAATAATAGTGAAGACATCAAAACTATGAAATAACACATATAGAATCATGTAGTAACCAAAAAAGTGTTAAACAAATTCTTCAAAGTAGCCACCCTCTGCCTTGATGACAGCTTTGCACACTCATTCTCTCAACTAGCTTAACCTGAATGCTTTTCCAACAGTCTTGAAGGAGTTCCCGCATATGCTGAGCACCATCTCAATTGGGTTGAGGTCAGGTGATTGTGGAGGCCATGCCATCTGATGCAGCACTCCATCACGCTCCTTCTTGATCAAATAGCCCTTACACAGCCTGGAGGTGTGTTGGGTCATTGTCCTGTTGAAAAACAAATTATAGTCCCAATAAGCGCAAACCAGATGGGATGGTGTATCGCTGCAGAATGCTGTGGTAGCCATGCTGGTTAAATGTGCCTTGAATTCTAAATAAATCACAGACAGTGTCCCCAGCAAAGCACCCCCATACCATCACACCTCCTCCTCCATGCTTCACGGTGGCAACCACACATGCTTCTTATTGGTGTCCTTTTGTAGTGGTTTCTTTGCAACAATTTGAACATGAAGGTCTGATTCACACAGTCTCCTCTGAACAGTTGATGTTGAGATGTGTCTGTTACTTGAACTCTGTGAAGCATTTATTTGGGCTGCAATGAACTAATGAACTTATCCTCTGCAGCAGAGGGAACTCTGGGTCTTCCTTTCCTGTTACGGTCCTCATGAGAGCTAGTTTCATCATAGCGCTTGATGGTTTTTATGACTGACCTTCATGTCTTAAAGTAATGACGGACTGTTGTTTGTCTTTGCTTATTTGAGGCAAAGGGTGGCTACTTTGAAAACCTCAAAAAACACTTTTTGGTTACTACATGATTCCATATGTGTTATTTCATAGTTTTGATGTCTTCACTTTTATTCTAGAATGTAGAAAATAGTAAAAAATAAAGAAAAACCCTTGAATGAGTCGGTGTGTCCAGACTGTTGACTGGTCCTGGATGTGAGAGTGTAGAAAAAGGTAATTATCTACAGCAGAGAGATTATGTGTAAGCGAGAGTTTATATATGCATGCGTTTATGTGCGTTTATGTAAATTCTGACTTATCTGTAGCTGGGTGTGTAGGTAGACTGCCAGGGTGTCTGATAGGGGGTGAGGGTGTTCCTGTGCTGGGGTGTTTTTAGGGGCTTTCTACGCCCTGGGATGGCTGCGTCTACTTCTGCCCACTCAACTCTCTCTGACAGGATTTTCCCCCACTAAATCTAGTGTGTGCGTTTGTGAATTGTTTCTCCAGGCCATGGAATCCCCCTCCAGTGGGTCTTACCTTACTGTGTGAGTGAAAGAGAGCTTCAGCAATTAAGAAGACCTGATGAGCATGTCTCTCTTCCTGTGTTAGCCCTCCCCACTCTCAGCTAGTGACTCTCCACTTAGTGAGGAGACTAATAGGGTGGCAGACATGTAGGAAATTGCATCATCTTACCCCATTCAATGTGCAGGAACAATGACCTTTGACACGTGACCAAAGATATTGTAATCTTTAGCAACAGGTCGGACACAATCACCTCTTTTACCATCAGGGACTGTCTTTGAGTTTCATTCTACTGTGCATATGTTCTGCCTCTTTAAATGTAACAAAAGATCTCAAAGTACAGTAAACTCAAATTGAACAAACAACATTTACAAAAAAACCTATTCAATGTTTAATATGGGTCCAACTGAACAGCTTTCCCTGACAGAAAAATGCCCATTTGAGAGACAATGAGCTTGCACTCTGTGGATCGAGGGGGGAAATCTTCAAAGAGTCTTCCCCCAACTGGGCTGTGATTCCTGGCAAACACTTTTGCCTGCTCTGGCAACCCAAACAAACCAGGGAGACAAGGGAGAGAGGAGAGGATGGGAGAGAGAGGGGTGAGTAAGAGGTGGACAGAACAGACAAGTGTGGAAGGTGTGTGTGTACGTGTGTGTGTACATGTAAAAACTGAATGTGGCCCAGCAATGCCAGATGTGGTAGGAAGAGAGATTTGTCACACTAGAAGAAAGAGAATAACCAATAGACAGAGATAAAGGGTGTGTGTGTGTGTGAGAGAGAGAGAGAGAGAGAGAGAGAGAGAGAGTGTAATGGTTCTTTATTGAAAGATAAATGTGTTTTACATGTGTTTTTCCCTCCACACAGCAGATATCAAGACTAGAGAATGGTAGTGTTACAGCAGATATCAAGACGAGAACATGGTAGTGTTACAGCAGATATCAAGACGAGAACATGGTAGTGTTACAGCAGATATCAAGACGAGAACATGGTAGTGTTACAGCAGATATCAAGACGAGAGAATGGTAGTGTTACAGCAGATATCAAGACGAGAACATGGTAGTGTTACAGCAGATATCAAGACGAGAACATGGTAGTGTTACAGCAGATATCAAGACGAGAGAATGGTAGTGTTACAGCAGATATCAAGACGAGAACATGGTAGTGTTACAGCAGATATCAAGACGAGAACATGGTAGTGTTACAGCAGATATCAAGACGAGAGCATGGTAGTGTTACAGCAGATATCAAGACGAGAACATGGTAGTGTTACAGCAGATATCAAGACTAGAGAATGGTAGTGTTACAGCAGATATCAAGACTAGAGCATGGTGGTGTTACAGCAGATATCAAGACGACAACATGGTAGTGTTACAGCAGATATCAAGACGAGAACGTGGTAGTGTTACAGCAGATATCAAGACGAGAACGTGGTAGTGTTACAGCAGATATCAAGACGAGAACATGGTAGTGTTACAGCAGATATCAAGACTAGAGAATGGTAGTGTTACAGCAGATATCAAGACTAGAGCATGGTGGTGTTACAGCAGATATCAAGACGAGAACATGGTAGTGTTACAGCAGATATCAAGACAAGAACATGGTAGTGTTACAGCAGATATCAAGACGAGAACATGGTAGTGTTACAGCAGATATCAAGACGAGAACATGGTAGTGTTACAGCAGATATCAAGACGAGAACATGGTAGTGTTACAGCAGATATCAAGACGAGAGAATGGTAGTGTTACAGCAGATATCAAGACGAGAACATGGTAGTGTTACAGCAGATATCAAGACGAGAGCATGGTAGTGTTACAGCAGATATCAAGACGAGAACATGGTAGTGTTACAGCAGATATCAAGACGAGAACATGGTAGTGTTACAGCAGATATCAAGACGAGAACATGGTAGTGTTACAGCAGATATCAAGACGAGAACATGGTAGTGTTACAGCAGATATCATGACGAGAACATGGTAGTGTTACAGCAGATATCAAGACGAGAACATGGTAGTGTTACAGCAGATATCAAGACGAGAGAATGGTAGTGTTACAGCAGATATCAAGACGAGAACATGGTAGTGTTACAGCAGATATCAAGACAAGAACATGGTAGCGTTACAGCAGATATCAAGACGAGAACATGGTAGTGTTACAGCAGATATCAAGACGAGAACATGGTAGTGTTACAGCAGATATCAAGACGAGAACATGGTAGTGTTACAGCAGATATCAAGACTAGAGAATGGTAGTGTTACAGCAGATATCAAGACGAGAACATGGTAGTGTTACAGCAGATATCATGACGAGAACATGGTAGTGTTACAGCAGATATCAAGACGAGAACATGGTAGTGTTACAGCAGAAATCAAGACGAGAGAATGGTAGTGTTACAGCAGATATCAAGACGAGAACATGGTAGTGTTACAGCAGATATCAAGACAAGAACATGGTAGCGTTACAGCAGATATCAAGACGAGAACATGGTAGTGTTACAGCAGATATCAAGACGAGAACATGGTAGTGTTACAGCAGATATCAAGACGAGAACATGGTAGTGTTACAGCAGATACCAAGACTAGAGAATGGTAGTGTTACAGCAGATATCAAGACTAGAGCATGGTGGTGTTACAGCAGATATCAAGACGAGAACATGGTAGTGTTACAGCAGATATCAAGACAAGAACATGGTAGTGTTACAGCAGATATCAAGACGAGAACATGGTAGTGTTACAGCAGATATCAAGACAAGAACATGGTAGTGTTACAGCAGATATCAAGACGAGAACATGGTAATGTTACAGCAGATATCAAGACGAGAACATGGTAGTGTTACAGCAGATATCAAGACGAGAACATGGTAGTGTTACAGCAGATATCAAGACTAGAGAATGGTAGTGTTACAGCAGATATCAAGACTAGAGCATGGTAGTGTTACAGCAGATATCAAGACTAGAGAATGGTAGTGTTACAGCAGATATCAAGACGAGAACATGGTAGTGTTACAGCAGATATCAAGACGAGAGCATGGTAGTGTTACAGCAGATATCAAGACGAGAACATGGTAATGTTACAGCAGATATCAAGACGAGAACATGGTAGTGTTACAGCAGATATCAAGACGAGAACATGGTAGTGTTACAGCAGATATCAAGACGAGAACATGGTAGTGTTACAGCAGATATCAAGACTAGAGAATGGTAGTGTTACAGCAGATATCAAGACTAGAGCATGGTAGTGTTACAGCAGATATCAAGACGAGAACATGGTAGTGTTACAGCAGATATCAAGACGACAACATGGTAGTGTTACAGCAGATATCAAGACGAGAACATGGTAGTGTTACAGCAGATATCAAGACGAGAACATGGTAGTGTTACAGCAGATATCAAGACTAGAGAATGGTAGTGTTACAGCAGATATCAAGACTAGAGCATGGTAGTGTTACAGCAGATATCAAGACGAGAACATGGTAGTGTTACAGCAGATATCAAGACTAGAACATGGTAGTGTTACAGCAGATATCAAGACTAGAACATGGTAGTGTTACAGCAGATATCAAGACTAGAGAATGGTAGTGTTACAGCAGATATCAAGACTAGAGCATGGTGGTGTTACAGCAGATATCAAGACGAGAACATGGTAGTGTTACAGCAGATATCAAGACTAGAGAATGGTAGTGTTACAGCAGATATCAAGACTAGAGCATGGTGGTGTTACAGCAGATATCAAGACTAGAACATGGTAGTGTTACAACAGATATCAAGACGAGAACATGGTAGTGTTACAGCAGAGATAATCACACACGTATTCCTAAGCTCTAAGAGCAGGGTCAGTATGTGGGTGTGAAATAGCTGTGATGTGGGACTTTCTGGATTCACACAATTTACTCTGTGTTTTTTCTAAATGCAGGTCCTGCTTTTTATTACAGTCTAAACTAATGGGGATCCATGAACGCTGTATTCACCCACGCAGCATCCTGCCATTCTTTACTTAACATAGCACAGATATCATCCCATGCACACACACACACATATTGAACAAGCGAAACAAACCCACAGAAACAGATACATACAGTATAAACACACATAATGCATGTTGAATGATCTTAAAGAAACACATATGCTCAACACATGTTCACATACAGCATGCCCGTCTGACAGAGATCTCTGGGTGATGTTGAAGTAAAGTACACTACTCCATTCAACCAGAGTAGTGCTGTATTCTGGGGGTCCTTCAGTGGAACAATGGAAGATGGATGATGTTGTCCTGAGACACTGATCTGAAGTCATGTTTCCATTTCCCCCCTTGATTTATTGTCAGGATTTGGGGAGGATACACTGATCCTAGATCTGTGCCTATGGGCAGGAGTAGAACAGAGAGAGACACAGAGAGACATCTATTAGTAAAGCTGATGGCCTGACTAGGCTGCTTTTGTCCATAATTAATGCAGACGTGATAAGCATGCCATGGAACATGGAGCGGACTATACATCAATAATGGGGGTAATGGACCCTGTAAGGCTGCATTATTAAGCACAGCACAAGAGGCCCTTGTATGTTTAGGGGAGTTATTTGTTCACTGTTCACTCAAAAACCTTATAGGTCTCTGACCCCAAACCACCTTTCACATGGACTTTATGTCTCTTTCTCCTTTCTCTCTCTTTCTCTGGTTTCCAGAAAGCAAACTTTCCCAACTTGTGT
This sequence comes from Thymallus thymallus, assembly GCA_023634145.1. Lineage (NCBI taxonomy): Eukaryota > Metazoa > Chordata > Actinopteri > Salmoniformes > Salmonidae > Thymallus > Thymallus thymallus. The sequence continues at coordinate 344,098 of CM042378.1, read as the reverse complement.
GATCTGTTTGTTGAAAGCTCTCTAGAGACCGAGAGAGGCAGAGAGAAATATAGACAAACATTAGAGAGGCAGAGAGAAATATAGACAAACATTAGAGAGGCAGAGAGAAATATAGACAAACATTAGAGAGGCAGAGAGAAATATAGACAAACATTAGAGAGGCAGAGAGAAATATAGACAAACATTAGAGAGGCAGAGAGAAATATAGACAAACATTAGAGAGGGGGGGAGAGAAACAGAGAGGGGGGGAGAAACAGAGAGGGGGAGAGAGGCACAGAGAGGGGGGGAGAGAAACAGAGAGGGGGAGAGAGAAACAGAGAGGGGGAGAGAAACAGAGAGGGGGGGAGAGAAACAGAGAGAGGGGGAGAGAAACAGAGAGGGGGGGAGAGAAACAGAGAGGGGGAGAGAGAAACAGAGAGGGGGAGAGAAACAGAGAGAGGGAGAGAAACAGAGAGGGGGAGAGAAACATAGAGAGGGAGAGAAACAGAGAGGGGGAGAGAGAAACAGAGAGGGGGAGAGAAACAGAGAGGGGGGGAGAGAAACAGAGAGGGGGAGAGAAACAGAGAGAGGGAGAGAAACAGAGAGGGGGAGAGAAACAGAGAGGGGGAGAGAAACAGAGAGAGGGAGAGAAACAGAGAGGGGGAGAGAAACAGAGAGAGGGAGAGAAACAGAGAGGGGGGGAGAGAAACAGAGAGAGGGGGAGAGAAACAGAGAGGGGGAGAGAAACAGAGAGGGGGAGAGAAACAGAGAGGGGGAGAGAGAAACAGAGAGGGAGAGAGAAACAGAGAGGGGGAGAGAAACAGAGAGGGGGAGAGAAACAGAGAGGGGGAGAGAGAAACAGAGAGGGGGAGAGAAACAGAGAGGGGGAGAGAAACAGAGAGGGGGGGAGAGAAACAGAGAGGGGGGGAGAGAAACAGAGAGGGGGAGAGAGAAACAGAGAGGGGGAGAGAAACAGAGAGGGGGAGAGAAACAGAGAGGGGGGGAGAGAAACAGAGAGGGGGGGAGAGAAACAGAGAGGGGGAGAGAAACAGAGAGGGGGGGAGAGAAACAGAGAGGGGGGGAGAGAAACAGAGAGGGGGAGAGAAACAGAGAGGGGGGGAGAGAAACAGAGAGGGGGGGAGAGAAACAGAGAGGGGGGAGAGAAACAGAGAGGGGGAGAGAAACAGAGAGGGGGAGAGAAACAGAGAGGGGGAGAGAAACAGAGAGGGGGAGAGAGAAACAGAGAGGGAGAGAGAAACAGAGAGGGGGAGAGAAACAGAGAGGGGGAGAGAAACAGAGAGGGGGAGAGAGAAACAGAGAGGGGGAGAGAAACAGAGAGGGGGAGAGAAACAGAGAGGGGGAGAGAGAGACAGAGAGGGGGGGAGAGAAACAGAGAGGGGGAGAGAAACAGAGAGGGGGAGAGAAACAGAGAGGGGGGAGAGAAACAGAGAGGGGGAGAGAGAGACAGAGAGGGGGAGAGAAACAGAGAGGGGGAGAGAAACAGAGAGGGGGAGAGAGAGACAGAGAGGGGGAGAGAAACAGAGAGGGGGAGAGAAACAGAGAGGGGGGGAGAAACAGAGAGGGGGAGAGAGAAACAGAGAGGGGGGGAGAAACAGAGAGGGGGGGAGAAACAGAGAGGGGGAGAGAGAAACAGAGAGGGGGAGAGAAACAGAGAGGGGGAGAGAGAGACAGAGAGGGGGGGAGAGAAACAGAGAGGGGGGGAGAAACAGAGAGGGGGAGAGAAACAGAGAGGGGGAGAGAAACAGAGAGGGGGAGAGAGAGACAGAGAGGGGGAGAGAAACAGAGAGGGGGGGAGAAACAGAGAGGGGGAGAGAGAAACAGAGAGGGGGGGAGAAACAGAGAGGGGGGGAGAAACAGAGAGGGGGAGAGAAACAGAGAGAGGGGGAGAAACAGAGAGGGGGAGAGAAACAGAGAGGGGGAGAGAGAGACAGAGAGGGGGGGAGAGAAACAGAGAGGGGGGGAGAAACAGAGAGGGGGGAGAGAAACAGAGAGGGGGAGAGAAACATAGAGGGGGGGAGAAACAGAGAGGGGGAGAGAAACATAGAGAGGGAGAGAGAAACAGAGAGGGGGAGAGAAACAGAGAGGGGGGGAGAGAAACAGAGAGAGGGAGAGAAACAGAGAGGGGGGGAGAAACAGAGAGGGGGAGAGAAACATAGAGAGGGAGAGAAACAGAGAGGGGGAGAGAGAAACAGAGAGGGGGAGAGAAACAGAGAGGGGGGGAGAGAAACAGAGAGGGGGAGAGAAACAGAGAGAGGGAGAGAAACAGAGAGGGGGAGAGAAACAGAGAGAGGGAGAGAAACAGAGAGGGGGAGAGAAACAGAGAGAGGGAGAGAAACAGAGAGGGGGAGAGAGAAACAGAGAGGGGGAGAGAAACAGAGAGGGGGGGAGAGAAACAGAGAGGGGGGGAGAGAAACAGAGAGGGGGGGAGAAACAGAGAGGGGGGGAGAAACAGAGAGAGGGAGAGAAACAGAGAGGGGGGGAGAGAAACAGAGAGGGAGAGAGAAACAGAGAGGGGGAGAGAAACAGAGAGGGGGGGAGAAACAGAGAGGGGGGGAGAGAAACAGAGAGGGGGAGAGAAACAGAGAGGGGGAGAGAAACAGAGAGGGGGAGAGAAACAGAGAGGGGGGGGAGAAACAGAGAGGGGGGAGAGAGAAACAGAGAGGGAGAGAGAAACAGAGAGGGAGAGAGAAACAGAGAGGGAGAGAGAAACAGAGAGGGGGAGAGAAACAGAGAGGGGGAGAGAAACAGAGAGGGAGAGAGAAACAGAGAGAGGGAGAGAAACAGAGAGGGGGAGAGAAACAGAGAGAGGGAGAGAAACAGAGAGGGGGAGAGAAACAGAGAGAGGGGGAGAGAAACAGAGAGGGGGAGAGAAACAGAGAGGGAGAGAGAAACAGAGAGGGGGAGAGAAACAGAGAGGGGGGGAGAGAAACAGAGAGGGGGAGAGAAACAGAGAGGGGGGGAGAAACAGAGAGGGGGGGAGAGAAACAGAGAGGGAGAGAGAAACAGAGAGGGGGAGAGAAACAGAGAGGGGGGGAGAGAAACAGAGAGGGAGAGAGAAACAGAGAGGGAGAGAGAAACAGAGAGGGGGAGAGAAACAGAGAGGGGGAGAGAAACAGAGAGGGAGAGAGAAACAGAGAGAGGGAGAGAAACAGAGAGGGGGAGAGAAACAGAGAGAGGGAGAGAAACAGAGAGGGGGAGAGAAACAGAGAGAGGGGGAGAGAAACAGAGAGGGGGAGAGAAACAGAGAGGGAGAGAGAAACAGAGAGGGGGGGAGAAACAGAGAGGGGGAGAGAAACAGAGAGGGGGAGAGAAACAGAGAGGGGGGGGAGAAACAGAGAGGGGGGGAGAGAAACAGAGAGGGGGAGAGAAACAGAGAGGGGGGGAGAAACAGAGAGGGGGAGAGAAACAGAGAGGGGGAGAGAAACAGAGAGGGGGGGAGAAACAGAGAGGGGGGGAGAGAAACAGAGAGGGGGAGAGAAACAGAGAGGGGGAGAGAAACAGAGAGGGGGAGAGAAACAGAGAGGGGGGGAGAAACAGAGAGAGGGAGAGAAACAGAGAGGGGGGGAGAGAAACAGAGAGGGAGAGAGAAACAGAGAGGGGGGGAGAAACAGAGAGGGGGGGAGAGAAACAGAGAGGGGGAGAGAAACAGAGAGGGGGAGAGAAACAGAGAGGGGGAGAGAAACAGAGAGGGGGGGAGAAACAGAGAGGGGGAGAGAAACAGAGAGGGGGAGAGAGAAACATAGAGGGAGAGAGAAACAGAGAGGGGGGAGAGAAACAGAGAGGGGGGGAGAGAAACAGAGAGGGAGAGAGAAACAGAGAGGGGGGGAGAAACAGAGAGGGGGAGAGAAACAGAGAGGGGGAGAGAAACAGAGAGGGGGAGAGAAACAGAGAGGGGGGGAGAAACAGAGAGAGGGAGAGAAACAGAGAGGGGGGGAGAGAAACAGAGAGGGGGAGAGAAACAGAGAGGGGGGGAGAGAAACAGAGAGGGAGAGAGAAACAGAGAGGGGGAGAGAAACAGAGAGGGGGGGAGAGAAACAGAGAGGGAGAGAGAAACAGAGAGGGGGGGAGAAACAGAGAGGGGGAGAGAAACAGAGAGGGGGAGAGAAACAGAGAGGGGGAGAGAAACAGAGAGGGGGGGAGAAACAGAGAGAGGGAGAGAAACAGAGAGGGGGGGAGAGAAACAGAGAGGGGGAGAGAAACAGAGAGGGGGGGAGAGAAACAGAGAGGGAGAGAGAAACAGAGAGGGGGGGAGAAACAGAGAGGGGGGGAGAGAAACAGAGAGGGGGAGAGAAACAGAGAGGGGGAGAGAAACAGAGAGGGAGAGAGAAACAGAGAGGGGGAGAGAAACAGAGAGAGGGAGAGAAACAGAGAGGGGGGGAGAGAAACAGAGAGGGAGAGAGAAACAGAGAGAGGGAGAGAGACAGAGAGGGGGAGAGAGACAGAGAGGGGGAGAGAAACAGAGAGGGGGGGAGAGAAACAGAGAGGGGGAGAGAAACAGAGAGGGGGAGAGAAACAGAGAGGGGGGGAGAAACAGAGAGGGGGGGAGAGAAACAGAGAGGGGGAGAGAAACAGAGAGGGGGAGAGAAACAGAGAGGGGGAGAGAAACAGAGAGGGGGAGAGAAACAGAGAGGGGGGGAGAAACAGAGAGAGGGAGAGAAACAGAGAGGGGGGGAGAGAAACAGAGAGGGAGAGAGAAACAGAGAGAGGGAGAGAAACAGAGAGGGGGAGAGAAACAGAGAGGGGGAGAGAGAAACAGAGAGGGGGAGAGAGACAGAGAGGGGGAGAGAGACAGAGAGGGGGAGAGAGAAACAGAGAGGGGGAGAGAAACAGAGAGGGGGGGAGAGAAACAGAGAGGGGGAGAGAAACAGAGAGAGGGAGAGAAACAGAGAGGGGGAGAGAAACAGAGAGGGGGAGAGAAACAGAGAGAGGGAGAGAAACAGAGAGGGGGGGAGAAACAGAGAGGGGGAGAGAAACAGAGAGGGGGGGAGAGAAACAGAGAGGGGGAGAGAAACAGAGAGAGGGAGAGAGACAGAGAGGGGGAGAGAGACAGAGAGGGGGAGAGAGAAACAGAGAGGGGGAGAGAAACAGAGAGGGGGGGAGAGAAACAGAGAGGGGGAGAGAAACAGAGAGAGGGAGAGAAACAGAGAGGGGGAGAGAAACAGAGAGGGGGAGAGAAACAGAGAGAGGGGGAGAGAAACAGAGAGGGAGAGAGAAACAGAGAGGGGGAGAGAAACAGAGAGGGGGGGAGAGAAACAGAGAGGGAGAGAGAAACAGAGAGGGGGAGAGAAACAGAGAGGGGGGGAGAAACAGAGAGGGGGAGAGAAACAGAGAGGGGGAGAGAAACAGAGAGGGGGAGAGAGAAACAGAGAGGGGGAGAGAAACAGAGAGGGGGAGAGAAACAGAGAGGGGGGGAGAAACAGAGAGAGGGAGAGAAACAGAGAGGGGGGGAGAGAAACAGAGAGGGGGGGAGAGAAACAGAGAGGGGGGGAGAGAAACAGAGAGGGGGAGAGAAACAGAGAGGGGGAGAGAGAGACAGAGAGGGGGAGAGAAACAGAGAGGGGGAGAGAAACAGAGAGGGGGGGAGAAACAGAGAGGGGGGGAGAAACAGAGAGGGGGGGAGAAACAGAGAGAGGGAGAGAAACAGAGAGGGGGGGAGAGAAACAGAGAGGGGGGGAGAGAAACAGAGAGGGGGGGAGAGAAACAGAGAGGGAGAGAGAGAAACAGAGAGGGGGGGAGAGAAACAGAGAGGGGGAGAGAAACAGAGAGGGGGAGAGAAACAGAGAGGGGGGGAGAGAAACAGAGAGAGGGAGAGAAACAGAGAGGGGGAGAGAAACAGAGAGGGGGAGAGAGAGACAGAGAGGGGGGGAGAGAAACAGAGAGGGGGGAGAAACAGAGAGGGGGAGAGAAACAGAGAGGGGGAGAGAAACAGAGAGGGGGAGAGAGAGACAGAGAGGGGGGGAGAGAAACAGAGAGGGGGGGAGAAACAGAGAGGGGGAGAGAAACAGAGAGGGGGGGAGAGAAACAGAGAGAGGGAGAGAAACAGAGAGGGGGAGAGAAACAGAGAGGGGGAGAGAGAGACAGAGAGGGGGGGAGAGAAACAGAGAGGGGGGAGAAACAGAGAGGGGGGAGAGAAACAGAGAGGGGGAGAGAAACAGAGAGGGGGAGAGAAACAGAGAGGGGGAGAGAAACAGAGAGGGGGAGAGAAACAGAGAGGGGGAGAGAAACAGAGAGGGGGGGAGAAACAGAGAGGGGGGGAGAAACAGAGAGGGGGAGAGAAACAGAGAGGGGGAGAGAGAGACAGAGAGGGGGGGAGAGAAACAGAGAGGGGGGAGAAACAGAGAGGGGGGAGAGAAACAGAGAGGGGGAGAGAAACAGAGAGGGGGAGAGAAACAGAGAGGGGGAGAGAAACAGAGAGGGGGAGAGAAACAGAGAGGGGGAGAGAAACAGAGAGGGGGGGAGAGAAACAGAGAGAGGGAGAGAAACAGAGAGGGGGAGAGAAACAGAGAGGGGGAGAGAGAAACAGAGAGGGGGAGAGAAACAGAGAGGGGGAGAGCTGAGGGCTCATTTACTTATACTGCGAAAAACATGCAGCACTTTGTGGTGGGTTTCAGGGAAAGACGGCACGTGGGCGAGACTGATGCAGGAAGTGGTAGAAATTATACAGTTGAAGTAGGAAGTTTACATACACCTTAGCCAAATACATTTAAAATCAGTTTTTCACAATTCCTGACATTTAATTCCTGACAAACATTCCCTGTCTTAGGTCAGTTAGGATCACCACTTTATTTTAAGAATGATTTATTTCAGCTTTTATTTCTTTCATCACATTCCCAGAAGTTTACATACACTCATACACACATAGTATTTGGTAGCATTGCCTTTAAATTGTTTAACTTGGGTCAAACGTTTCGGGTAGCCTTCCACAAGCTTCCCACAATAAGTTGGGTGAATTTTGGCCCATTCCTCCTGACAGAACTGGTGTAATTGAGTCAGGTTTGTAGGCCTCCTTGCTCACACACGCTTTTTCAGTTCTGCCCACAAATATTCTATAGGGTTGAGGTCAGGGCTTTGTGATGGCCACTCCAATACCTTGACTTTGTTGTCCTTAAGCCATTTTGCCTCAACTTTGGAAGTATGCTTGGGGTCATTGTTCATTTGGAAGACCCATTTGAGACCAAGCTTTATTTAACTTCCTGAGAGATGTCTTGAGATGTTGCCCACATATATTTTTGCACCAGTCCCTCCTGCAGCAAAGCACCCCCACAACATGATGCTGCCACCCCCGTGCTTCACGGTTGGGATGGTGTTCTTCGGCTTGCAAGCCTCCCCCTTTTTCCTCCAAACATAACGATGGTCATTATGGCCAAACAGTTCTATTTTTGTTTCATCAGACCAGAGGACATTTCTCCAAAATGTACCATCTTTGTCCCCATGTGCAGTTTCAAACCGTAGTCTGGCTTTTTTATGGCGGTTTTGGAGCAGTGGCTTCTTCCTTGCTGAGCGGCCTTTCAGGTTATGTCGACATAGGACTCGTTTTACTGTGGATATAGATACTTTTGTACCTGTTTCCTCCAGCATCTTCACAAGGTCCTTTGCTGTTGTTCTGGGATTGATTTGCACTTTTCGCACCAAAGTACGTTCATCTCTAGGAGACCGAATGCGTCTCCTTCCTGAGCGGTATGACGCTGCATGGTCCAATGGTGTTTATACTTGCGTACTATTGTTTGTACAGATGAACGTGGTACCTTCAGGCATTTGGAAATTGCTCCCAATGTTGAACCAGACTTGTGGTGGAGGTCTACAATTTTTTTTCAGAGGTCTTGGCTGACTTCTTTTGATTTTCCCATGATGTCGAGCAAAGAGGCACTGAGTTTGAAGGTAGGCCTTGAAGTACATCCACAGGTACACCTCCAATTGACTCAAATGATGTCAATTAGTCTATCAGAAGCTTCTAATGACATAATTTTCTGGAATTTTCCAAGCTGTTTAAAGGCACAGTCAACTTAGTGTATGTAAACTTCTGACCCACTGGAATTGTGATATAGTGAATTATAAGTGAAATAATCTGTCTGTAAACAATTGTTGGAAGAATTACTTGTGTCATGCACAAAGTAGATGTCCTAACCGACTTGACAAAACTATAGTTTGTTAATATGAAATCTGTGGAGTGGTTGAAAAATGAGTTTTAATGACTTCAACCTAAGTGTATGTAAACTTCCAACTTCAGCTGTATCTGATGGAGAGGAGGAGGAACACTAAAATAGTTCGATAAGACGGGACATTTACGTCATTTAGTAGTCACTCAGGCCTCCGAGTGGCGCTGCGGTCTAAGGCACTGCATCTCAGGGCTAGTGGTGTCACTACAGACCCTGGTTCAATCCCAGGCTGTATTACATCCGGCTGTGATCGCTAATCCTATCGGGCAGCGCACAATTGGCCCAGCGTTGTCCGGGTTAGGGGAGGGTTTGGCCCAGCGTCGTCCGGGTTAGGGGAGGGTTTGGCCCAGCGTCATCCGGGTTAGGGGAGGGTTTGGCCCAGCGACATCCGGCTTAGGGGAGGGGTTGGCCCAGCGTCGTCCGGGTTAGGGGAGGGTTTGGCCCAGCGTCGTCCGGGTTAGGGGAGGGTTTGGCCCAGCGTCGTCCGGGTTAGGGGAGGGTTTGGCCCAGCGTCATCCGGGTTAGGGGAGGGTTTGGCCGGGGTAGGCCGTCATTGTAAATAAGAATTTGTTCTTAACTGACTTGCCTGGTTAAATAAAGGTTAAATAAATAAAAATTAATAAAATAGTAGATGCTCTTATCCAGAGAGACTTACAGTTAGTTAATTAATCATGATATAGCTAGGTGACACAACCACACATCACAGGTGTAGCAACTAGTCTACATATTCCCTCAATAAAGTAGTTATCAGCAAAGTCAGTGCTGGTATTTACTCATGAATAAGCACTTTTTGGACAATAAAAAAGCAAGCCAACATTTTAAGGAATTACAACGATTTTATCTGGCTATGGTTTTGGATGAGTAGATCAACAAACCAGGAACAGTGTGATTGTTACTATAATGGTGATAAGCCCCTAAGCTGCTATTGATTGTGTATTTGTTTATCTGTTTAAAGCAGAAGGCCCTGGTATCACATTATGGATAGAAATATGAGGCTGCATAAATTAGGTTTGTTGATGTTCCTCTTCCACTGAATAAACGTCCTAATGCTCCGGCATTGTGCATTATCTGTTGATTATGAGTCTTAGCTTCCTAATCTAACTACATTGTACATTGATCTTCTATTGTGTTATTGACTGTATGTTTATTCTCATGTGTAACTCTGTTGTTTTTTGTCGCACTGCTTTGCTTTGTCTTAATGAGAACTAGTTCTCAACTGGCCTACCTGGTTAAATAAAGGTGAAATAAAACCTACCTGGTTAAATAAAGGTGAAATAAAACCTACCTGGTTAAATAAAGGTGAACTAAAACCTACCTGGTTAAATAAAGGTGAAATAAAACCTACCTGGTTAAATAAAGGTGAAATAAAACCTACCTGGTTAAATAAAGGTGAACTAAAACCTACCTGGTTAAATAAAGGTGAAATAAAACCTACCTGGTTAAATAAAGGTGAAATAAAACCTACCTGGTTAAATAAAGGTGAAATAAAACCTACCTGGTTAAATAAAGGTGAAATAAAACCTACCTGGTTAAATAAAGGTGAAATAAATCAAAATGATACTGATGGGTCTTTTAGAAATAGACAACAAAAACAGATGACAGAACATTTAGGATGTTTGAACTGGTTTTTATAGAACCTTCAAGCAAGGAATCATACATAAAATGAATATGTTTAAGGCTCTTTGACTTGATTTATTATTATTATTATTTATTTAGGCCTCCACCACAATATGGTCAACTGAGCCTGAGATTACCAACATTTAACATGATAGTGTTACAGTAGGCTATAGCCTAAGAGGCCTACCTTCACTGTAGACTTTGTTCTAGCCAATGTGTTAAACCAGTTCAAAGTGCCTCTGTTTACTGGTTGGTATAGTAGGCCTATAGACATGAATATACATTGATTGAGCAACTATTGACATAAGACATTCTTTCTTCTTAATGAATGAGATATAGTCTAGGCTACACTTTAGGCTTAGATTACATGAATGCTGTTTTATGGTTGATTCAATAACTGTGTTCTCTGGGGTCTTCCATGCGGTAATGTGATGTCAGACACTCTCTTAATGGGACCCATTGCAAACCACAGTGACAGCCATTCATTTTTAATGAGGTGAGATCTGTCGGCTCCTGCTTTTAATGGTACTTTATTTTAATGGTTAAAGTAGATTACAATCCCTTTAATACACTTTTCTGTGAATTACTTAAGAACTGCCAGTGCAAAACATTTTTACAAGTCATTATTTACCAAATGTGATGTGATGGTTTTCTACTTATGTAATATTCTTTACACACAAATTCACAGTTAGAAAACGAGACAACAACACTAACTTTTAATGAATAAACACTGTAATCATGTCAACAATGCTTTAAATTACAAAATATAGATGAAAGTTTAAAACAATGGGGCCCCCTGGAGGTCAGGGCCCCCTGGAGGTCAGGGCCCCCTGGAGGTCAGGGCCCCTGGAGGTCAGGGCCCCTGGAGGTCAGGGCCCCCTGGAGGTCAGGGCCCCCTGGAGGTCAGGGCCCCCTGGAGGTCAGGGCCCCTGGAGGTCAGGGCCTCCTGGAGGTCAGGGCCCCCTGGAGGTCAGGGCCCCTGGAGGTCAGGGCCTCCTGGAGGTCAGGGCCCCCTGGAGGTCAGGGCCCCTGGAGGTCAGGGCCTCCTGGAGGTCAGGGCCCCTGGAGGTCAGGGCCCCTGGAGGTCAGGGCCCCTGGAGGTCAGGGCCCCCTGGAGGTCAGGGCCCCCTGGAGGTCAGGGCCCCTGGAGGTCAGGGCCCCCTGGAGGTCAGGGCCCCTGGAGGTCAGGGCCCCCTGGAGGTCAGGGCCCCCTGGAGGTCAGGGCCCCTGGAGGTCAGGGCCCCTGGAGGTCAGGGCCCCTGGAGGTCAGGGCCCCTGGAGGTCAGGGCCCCTGGGCTCGTGCCTTTCATGCCTGGTCAATAATTTGGCCATGATTATTACAAGGTTTAGATAACTGACCAGACTAACTTACCTAGCAATCTATAAAATGTTATCTGACATGAGCTAATTGAGTGACATTTGGAAATTGCACGTTGTGTATTCTACTAACATTAAGTTGAGACCCCGACTGATTCCTTAGGACATCTTATATGTTTTGTTCAATGAGATAATCTTCAGCTAATGTTACCTTTTGTGAATGTTGAAGCATGTATGTAATCAAAACAAGCACATAAAGGTCATGTTAACTGACATCTCATAGAACAAAATCTCCTAAGCCTGTGTTAACTTCTCACCTTAATTTGGACGTTCATCCCAAAACTCTTTTCTTTCCCCATTAATTTTCCCCGTAGGAATAGAGCACCACAGTAGACATCTTAATACCCATAAAACCTAGCAGTCAAACACGGAAATGGTTCCAAATGTTTCTTCACCATAAATGTTGCCCATTTTAAAACCACTTTAAACAAGGTCTGTGTTTAATGTAGGCTTCCCTTCTGTGACGTTTTGATAACCGTGTACATTTCTATCAGACAAGTTGACTTTTAATAAATATATTTGGCTCTATTTACTCTCAGATTAAAATGCTGATTAGCATCAAAGTAGAAAACATGCAAGACTACAAATCCCTGCAAGCACCTGGGCGTCATCTTCACACCTTTGCTGTCAGCTGGTAGGCTACCTTGATCCAAAATGAAAGATAGAACATAGAAACTCATATTTAGATAGATAGATAGATAGATAGATAGATAGATAGATAGATAGATAGATAGATAGATAGATAGATAGATAGATAGATAGATAGATAGATAGATAGATAGATAGATAGATAGATAGATAGATAGATAGATAATTTATTGATCCCCGAGGGGAAATTTCTTTATCAAGCAGCTACAACAAAACACAGGTGCAAAATGACAGATACACGGTATGAAAAAGTATAAAAATACAAGTTTGGAGTGCAAAAAAGCTATAAAAAGACATTGCATAGTATGGGTGAATGGCTTAATATGTACACTATACATTGTTACAGAGTGTTAGGTGAAAAAAAAATGATACAAATATTGCAAGTTGATATAGATAAATAAGGAGTATTTGCATGGTTACCTATACTATACAGGTAGATGGCAGAGAAATACTTAAATAGCTAAATGTGCCTATGATATAAGTGAGGGTAATAATAGTTTACTTAATATACAGAGTGGTTAAATGTACAGGTAAGTTAATATTTGCATGGTTAAATTAACTGTACAGGTAAATGACAAGAAGAGATACTTAAATAGCTAAATGTGTGTATGATATAATTTAGGGTAATAATAATAATTCCCTTAAAATACAGTCCTTAGTGCGCAGGGTTTAATTACAGATAAATGCATGTATTGCACATTCGATATACTAAAGCAATGAAAAAATATACAACTGACAGGATACTAATATGCCTTCCTGAGTGAATGACTACGTAAGTTCAGTCCAAGAATTACTTACAATATTGCATGTGATATGATATAACAACTGTACATGAGTATGTATATACAGACCTGTATGAATAAATAGGTCCTGAGTGGATGAGTGCTGACGGACCAGAGTTACTCACGGATGGATGCATAATTGTTAAACTAGGTCCTAGCACCCCAACAGTTCCAGATCTATGTTGCCGACGGCACGGCACCCCGGTGAGGCATTATATAGTCTCATAGCCGCCGGCAGGAAGGACCTCCTGTAGCGCTCTCTGGCACACCGTGGTGGGATCAGTCTGTGACTGAAAGTGTTCCTCTGCGTCATAAACATGGCATGCAGAGGGTGGGTGACGTTGTCCATGATGGCCAGCAGTTTGGCCAGGATCCGTCTCTCCGCCACCTCCTCTAGAGTGTCAAGGCTCATCCCCTGAACAGAGCTAGCCTTCCTGATCAGCTTATTTACCCGAGAAGCGTCACCAGCATATACAGTGGGGAGAACAAGTATTTGATACACTGCTGATTTCGCAGGTTTTCCTACTTACAAAGCATGTAGAGGTCTGTAATTTTTATCATAGGTACTCTTCAACTGTGAGAGACGGAATCTAAAACAAAGATCCAGAAAATCACATTGTATGATTTTTAAATAATTAATTTGCATTTTATTGCATGACATAAGTATTTGATCACCTACCAACCAGTAAGAATTCCGTCTCTCACAGACTTGTTAGTTTTTCTTTAAGAAGCCCTCCTGTTCTCCACTCATTACCTGTATTAACTGCACCTGTTTGAACTCGTTACCTGTATAAAAGACACCTGTCCACACACTCAGTCAAACAGACTCCAACCTCTCCACAATGGCCAAGACCAGAGAGCTGTGTAAGGACATCAGGGATAAAATTGTAGACCTGCACAAGGCTGGGATGGGCTACAGGACAATAGGCAAGCAGCTTGGTGAGAAGGCAACAACTGTTGGCGCAATTATTAGAAAATGGAAGAAGTTCAAGATGACGGTCAATCTCCCTCGGTCTGGGGCACCATGCAAGATCTCAGCTCGTGGGGCATCAATGATCATGAGGAAGGTGAGGGATCAGCCCAGAACTACACAGCAGGACCTGGTCAATGACCTGAAGAGAGCTGGGACCACAGTCTCAAAGAAAACCATTAGTAACACACTACGCCGTCATGGATTAAAATCCTGCAGCGCACGCAAGGTCCCCCTGCTCAGGCCAGCGCATGTCCAGGCCCGTCTGAAGTTTGCCAATGACCATCTGGATGATCCAGAGGAGGAATGGGAGAAGGTCATGTGGTCTGATGAGACAAAAATAGAGCTTTTTGGTCTAAACCCCACTCGCCGTGTTTGGAGGAAGAAGAAGGAGTACAACTCCAAGAACACCATCCCAACCGTGAAGCATGGAGGTGGAAACATCATTCTTTGGGGATGCTTTTCTGCAAAGGGGACAGGACGACTGCACCGTATTGAGGGGAGGATGGATGGGGCCATGTATCGCAAGATCTTGGCCAAAAACCTCCTTCCCCCAGACCGAGGGAGATTGACCGTCATCTTGAACTTCTTCCATTTTCTAATAATTGCGTCAACAGTTGTTGCCTTTTCACCAAGCTGCTTGCCTATTGTCCTGTAGCCCATCCCAGCCTTGTGCAGGTCTACAATTTTATCCCTGATGTCCTTACACAGCTCTCTGGTCTTGGCCATTGTGGAGAGGTTGGAGTCTGTTTGATTGAGTGTGTGGACAGGTGTCTTTTATACAGGTAACGAGTTCAAACAGGTGCAGTTAATACAGGTAATGAGTGGAGAACAGGAGGGCCTCTTAAAGAAAAACGAACAGGTCTGTGAGAGCCGGAATTCTTACTGGTTGGTAGGTGATCAAATACTTATGTCATGCAATAAAATGCAAATTAATTATTTAAAAATCATACAATGTGATTTTCTGGATTTTTGTTTTAGATTCCGTCACTCACAGTTGAAGAGTACCTATGATAAAAATTACAGACTTCTACATGCTTTGTAAGTGGGAAAACCTGCAAAATCGGCAGTGTATCAAATACTTGTTCTCCCCACTGTATGTTGGCGCCCCAGCACACCACTGCAAACAAACATTATCAAGAACGCCTAGCTTTACTATCTCAGTTAGCTAGCTAGTTAACTAGCAAGCTAGACTGTCGGTTTTTAAAAGCCAAAGAAAGCTACATTTGTTTTTATGAATTTCTCATGCATTTAAATGGCTAGACAACTAGACACCATGTAGCCATCCAGCCAGTCTAATGTTGCTAACCATGAGCTAGTTAGCTAGATAACAGGTATTGTGTAAATGTAAAAATTACCCAAGAAAGTTCACAGAATTTAGACAAACGAAGTCCATTTATTAATTGCTAAATTAAGCTGACCTTAGATAGTTAATCCAGAGATTCTTACCTTTGCCTCGATTCGGCAGTCTCGTCCAGATCACCATGGTCCTGGTGAGTGATGTGAAGTTTGGAACAGGCATTTGTAGTTCTGTATGATAGCCACATTAGCAGCTAATTAGCATTTCATTTTGGGGGGTAAATACAGGCAAATATATTGATAAAGGTCACGTTGTCGGAGAGAGTTATCAAAACGTCAAGCCAGGGTAAGTCTACACGAAACACAACCCTTGAAGTGTTTCTAAAATCCCCTATGGGAAGAATGAATGATGAGAAAACAATTGGAACCATTTCCGTGTTTGACCACTAGGTTTTATGGGTATTATGACTCATACTGTGGTACTCTATGACTGAATGAACCGGAGGTAACTCATTTCCGGTATTTAGGACTACAAGCAAAGATTATGGATATACTGACAAGATACATCGGTATCAAGAACCGCAACGCTGCTGGGTTTTTCACACTCAACAATTTCCTGTTTGTATCAAGAATGGTCCACCACCCAAAGGACATCCAGCCAACTTGACACAACTGTGGGAAGCATTGGAGTCCATATAGGCCAGCATCCGTGTGGAACGCTTTCGACATCTTGTAGAGTACATGCCCGACGAATTGAGGCTGAGGGCAAAAATAGCTCAATATTAGGAAGGTGTCCCTAATGTTTGATATACTCAGTGTAAATATGTTGTATGGAACAAACATGCTTCTCTGACATGTTGAATATTCTTGGAATTTCTATCTGCAAAGTTGGAGAATGTTTTGCAACTGGTAAGAAATCATCTGGTGGCACAGAAAGAAAGGGATAGCAAACTATTTGACTAAATTCTTCTTGCCAATACTCTATAGGCTGTCTGACTGGGTACATCTTTTTATTTTTAGTTAATTTTGAGTTATAGACTTGAGCACTTGGACCAGGACTCGAGCAGTGGGACTTGGATTTCAGCCACAAGGGCTTGTGACTTGACTTGTGACTCGAGTACAGGGGACTTGGGACTAAACATTTTGTGACTGGACTACAACATCACGGTGGGAAACAGTCAATATCTCCCATTCAAAGTCACTAGCCCCCTATCTACTTTTGGAAATCAATGTGGCTGTGGCATCTGGGGAATGTTGATAACAATGACGTGACTGAGTGACGGAGGTGCATTATTAGTTGAGAAAATGACCTGAAATAGAAAAGTCGGGTTTTATGCAAAATCTATAACAATCTGTAAAAAAAAAAAACGTTTTTATACACTACATGACAAAAAGTATGTGGCCAACTACTCGTCAAACATCTCATTCCAAAGTCATGGCCATCCACTCTTCTGGGAAGGCTTTCCACTAGATGTGGGAACATTGCTGCAGGGACTTGCTTCCATTCAGCCACAAGAGCATTAGTGAGGTTGGGCACCGATGTTGGGCGATTAGGCCTGGCTCGCAGTTCCAGTTCATCCCAAAGGTGTTCGATGGGGTCGAGGTCAGGTCTCTGTGCAGACCAGTCAAGTTCTTCCACACTGATCTCGACAAACTATTTCTGTATGGACCTCCTCCTCTCACCTTTTCACTTTGCTTCAATGCACAACACATCAGCTGTATGTGACCAGGCAAAAAAACCTTTCCAAGCCAAACCATATCGTAACCGCTAAACACAGCCTACATCGTTGTCACCATATTAGCTAAAGTAACGTCATAGTCAACATAGCTAATAGAACTAACACGTTAGTAAACCCGCTACAATCCTTCAGTAACATTACAGTGTAGTCAGTAAGCAGTTTAGCAGTTACACAAGCGGCCCCGGTTACAATACATTTGTAAAACCAAAAGCTTACCGTGACTTGGAAGAGTTCCAGTGTTGAGCTGGATAGTCATAGCCAGCTAGCTAATTTAGCATCCCTCTGTTTGAGCAGGGTGTTTCAGTAGGCTAAACTAGCTAGCTAGCTGCTTTTGCTAGCTAAGTAAGTGAAAGTGAAAGTTACAAAAAAAAGAACTAAATATAGCTCTCTCACTCTCTTGATTAGCCTTAATTTTTGAATAAATTATTTTGTACAAAACTGTTCAACTATTGTCTTTCTCTCTCTTTGAGTGAATTACTCACCACATGTTATGCATTGCAGTGCTAACTAGATGTAGCTTATGCTTTCAGTTCTAGATTCATTCTCTGATCCTTTGATTGGGTGGACAACATGTCAGTTCATGCTGCAAGAGCTATGATAGGTTGGAGGACGTCCTCCGGAAGTTGTCATAATTACTGTGCAAGTCTATGGAAGGGGGTGATTGAAGTCAGTGTACCTTTCGTCCTCCAGCTACACCATGGTGCTTCCCTACAGAGTGCTGTTGAGGCTACACCATGGTGCTTCCCTACAGAGAGTGCTGTTGAGGATACTGTAGACCTTTATTGCAAAACATTGTGTTAAAAATCTATTATTTGGTGACGTGAATATAGTTAGTCTAGTTTTATCTAAAAAAGGATAACTTTTAAAATGTTTAACTATTTTTATTTGTATGAAATTCACTGAGGAGGATGGTCCACCCCTTCCTCCTTTGAGGAGCCTCCACTGGTCTATAATTGGTTCAGATTTTGACCGGTCCAGACCAGACTGGACCAAATCTGAACCAATCATAGACATCTATGTTTCACAAGTTTGGACAGAACAGTACAGCACAATACAATACTGTAGAGCAAAGCTGAGTATAGTACAGCACAATACAATACTGTAGAGCAAAGCTGAGTATAGTACAGTACAATACAGTAGGGCAAAGCTGAGTATAGTACAGTACAATACAATACAGTAGGGCAAAGCTGAGTATAGTACAGTACAATACAATACAGTTGGGCAAAGCTGAGTATAGTACAATACAATACAATACTGTAGAGCAAAGCTGAGTATAGTACAGTACAATACAGTAGGGCAAAGCTGAGTATAGTACAGTACAATACAATACAGTAGGGCAAAGCTGAGTATAGTACAGTACAATACAATACAGTAGGCAAAGCTGAGTATAGTACAATACAATACAATACTGTAGAGCAAAGCTGAGTATAGTACAATACAATACAATACTGTAGAGTAAAGCTGAGTATAGTACAGTACAATACAGTAGAGCAAAGCTGAGTATAGTACAGTACAATACAATACAGTAGTCCAAAGCTGAGTATAGTACAATACAATACAGTAGAGCAAAGCTGAGTATAGTACAGTACAATACAATGCAGTAGGGCAAAGCTGAGTATAGTACAGTACAATAGAGCAAAGCTGAGTATAGTACAATACAATAGAGCAAAGCTGAGTATAGTACAATACAATAGAGCAAAGCTGAGTATAGTACAATACAATAAAATACTGTAGAGCAAAGCTGAGTATAGTACAGTACAATACAGTAGAGCAAAGCTGAGTATAGTACAATACAATACTGTAGAGCAAAGCTGAGTATAGTACAATACAATACAATACAATACTGTAGAGCAAAGCTGAGTATAGTACAGTACAATACAATACAGTAGGGCAAAGCTGAGTATAGTACAGTACAATACAATACAGTAGTGCAAAGCTGAGTATAGTACAGTACAATACAATACAGTAGAGCAAAGCTGAGTATAGTACAGTACAATACAGTAGGGCAAAGCTGAGTATAGTACAATACAATACTGTAGAGCAAAGCTGAGTATAGTACAATACAATACTGTAGAGTAAAGCTGAGTATAGTACAGTACAATACAGTAGAGCAAAGCTGAGTATAGTACAGTACAATACAGTAGGGCAAAGCTGAGTATAGTATAGTATAATACAATACAGTAGAGCAAAGCTGAGTATAGTACAGTACAATACAATACAGTAGTGCAAAGCTGAGTATAGTACAGTACAATACAGTAGGGCAAAGCTGAGTATAGTACAGTACAATACAGTAGGGCAAAGCTGAGTATAGTACAGTACAATACAATACTGTAGAGCAAAGCTGAGTATAGTACAATACAATACAATACAGTAGGGCAAAGCTGAGTATAGTACAGTACAATACAGTATGGCAAAGCTGAGTATAGTACAGTACAATACAATACAGTAGGGCAAAGCTGAGTATAGTACAGTACAATACAATACTGTAGGGCAAAGCTGAGTATAGTACAGTACAATACAATACAGTAGGGCAAAGCTGAGTATAGTACAATACAATACAATAGAGCAAAGCTGAGTATAGTACAATACAATACTGTAGAGCAAAGCTGAGTATAGTACAGTACAATACAATACAGTAGGGCAAAGCTGAGTATAGTACAGTACAATACAGTAGAGCAAAGCTGAGTATAGTACAGTACAATACAATACAGTAGGGCAAAGCTGAGTATAGTACAATACAATACTGTAGAGCAAAGCTGAGTATAGTACAATACAATACAGTAGACATTAGTACAGTAAAGTAAAGAATAGTAAAGTATAGTCTACTCTACAGTACTGTACCGTACTCTACTGTAGTCTGCTATACTATACAGTACTGTACCGTACTCTACTGTAGTCTACTCTACTATACAGTACTGTACCATACTCTACTGTAGTCTGCTATACTATACAGTACTGTACCATACTCTACCGTACTCTACTCTACTATACAGTACTGTACCGTACTCTACTGTAGTCTACTATACTATACAGTACTGTACCGTACTCTACTGTAGTCTACTCTACTATACAGTACTGTACCGTACTCTACTCTACTATACAGTACTGTACCGTACTCTACTCTACTATACAGTACTGTACCGTACTCTACTGTAGTCTGCTATACTATACAGTACTGTACCGTACTCTACTCTACTATACAGTACTGTACCGTACTCTACTGTAGTCTACTCTACTATACAGTACTGTACCGTACTCTACTCTACTATACAGTACTGTACCATACTCTACTGTAGTCTGCTATACTATACAGTACTGTACCATACTCTACCGTACTCTACTCTACTATACAGTACTGTACCGTACTCTACTGTAGTCTACTATACTATACAGTACTGTACCGTACTCTACTGTAGTCTACTCTACTATACAGTACTGTACCGTACTCTACTATACAGTACTGTACCGTACTCTACTCTACTATACAGTACTGTACCGTACTCTACTGTAGTCTACTCTACTATACAGTACTGTACCATACTCTACTGTAGTCTACTCTACTATACAGTACTGTACCGTACTCTACTCTACTATACAGTACTGTACCGTACTCTACTCTACTATACAGTACTGTACCGTACTCTACTGTAGTCTACTCTACTATACAGTACTGTACCGTACTCTACTGTAGTCTACTCTACTATACAGTACTGTACCATACTCTACCGTACTCTACTCTACTATACAGTACTGTACCGTACTCTACTGTAGTCTACTCTACTATACAGTACTGTACCGTACTCTACTGTAGTCTACTCTACTATACAGTACTGTACCATACTCTACCGTACTCTACTCTACTATACAGTACTGTACCGTACTCTACTGTAGTCTACTCTACTATACAGTACTGTACCATACTCTACCGTACTCTACTCTACTATACAGTACTGTACCGTACTCTACTGTAGTCTACTCTACTATACAGTACTGTACCGTACTCTACTGTAGTCTACTCTACTATACAGTACTGTACCGTACTCTACTGTAGTCTACTCTACTATACAGTACTGTACCGTACTCTACTGTAGTCTACTCTACTATACAGTACTGTACCGTACTCTACTCTACTATACAGTACTGTACCGTACTCTACTGTAGTCTACTCTACTATACAGTACTGTACCGTACTCTACAGTAGTCTACTCTACTATACAGTACTGTACCGTACTCTACAGTAGTCTACTCTACTATACTGTCCTGTACCGTACTCTACTGTAGTCTACTCTACTATACTGTCCTGTACCGTACTCTACTGTAGTCTACTGTCCTGTACCATACTGTACTGTGCTCTACTGTAGAAAACCGTGCCGCACTGTACTGTGATGTTACATTTTATGAAACATAGCCTAGAAGTCTATGATTCATTCAGATTTGGATCTGGTCAGCATCGAACAAATTTGCACTTGTTTGAGGGTGGAGCTCATTAGAATAATACCCAGCATGCTTTGCAAGTGTTTGTTTTTTAACATTTAGAAAATTCAGCAGACAATCTTATCCAGTCAGTGCATTCAACTAAGATGGATAAACAAGAACATATCACAGTCATAGCAAAAAAAAATCAAAACTATAACCATTACTGAGAATGTTATTGTAGTTGAAGTGTTCTGAAGGTGTAGTCTGTTAATTGGGCAACCTTGAACATTGTTATGGCCATTTTGAATGCTTTTGAAAAAGCTCAACTTGTCCTGAAGCCACTCCTGTGATGTCTTGGCTGTGTGCTTAGGCTTGTTGTCCTGTTGGAAGGTGAACCTTCGCCCCAGTCTGAGGTCTTCAGCGTACTGGAGCAGGTTTTCATCAAGGATCTCTCTGTACTTTGCTCCGTTAATCTTTCCCTCGATCTGGACTAGTCTTCTAGTCCATGATGCTGGCTTCCCGTCTGGCCACTCTACCATAAAGGCCTGATTGGTGGAGTGCTGCAGAGATGGTTGTCCTTATGGAAAGTTCTCCCATCTCCACAGAGAAACTTCTGTCAGAGTGACCATTGGGTTATTGCTTACATCCCTGACCAAGACCCTTCTCCGCTTCTAGGAAGAGTCTTAGTGGTTCCAAACTTCTTCCATTTAAGAATAATGGATGCCACTGTGTTCGTGGGGACATTTCCCCAGATCTGTGCCTCGACACAATCCTGTCTCAGAGCTCTACGGACAATTCCTTCAACCTCATGGCTTGGTTTTTGCTCTGACATGCACTGTCAACTGTGGATCCTTATATAGACAGGTGTGTGCCTTTCCAAATCATGTCCAATCAAAATAATTTATCACAGGTGGACTCTAATCAAGTTGTAGAAACATCTCAAGGATGATCAATGGAAACAGGATGCACCTGAGCTCAATTTAGAGTCTCATAGCAAAGGGTTTGAATACTGTTGTAAATAAGGTATTTCTGTTTATATTTTTTATACATTTGCAAAAAAAATAGGTAAAATCTCTTTTCACTTTGCCATTAAGGAGTATTGTGTGTAGATTGATTGTTATTAATATTATTTTTAATCCATTTTAGAATAAGGCTGTAATGTAACAAAATGTGGAAAAAGTAAAGGGTATTAATTATTAAATACTTTCCGAAGGCACTGTATGTGCAGTTGAAATGTTGAAATAGGATCAATGACTGAAAAGGGCCTATTTTTACTGCTGTAAAATCCGGAAAATACATATTGACATCCCGAAAATGCATATTTTCACCTTTCTTTCAGCACCTGATTTCAACGTCCAAAAATACTTATTCTTAATGTCTGAAAAATACCTATTTTCGACGTCCGTAAAATACGTATTTTCACCTTTCATTCAGCACCTCAAATGCACCTGACTTTAACGTCAGGAAAATACGTCTTCTTTTTTTTACTCGGGGTTTTCTCCCGCGCACTCACACCCTGTAGAAGAGGCTACTCATCTCACTCCCAGAACCGGAGGAGCGGGTGGCAATCCTTATTCTGCAGTTGCCTTCTCCGGAGCAGGAAGGAAGAGGATTGGAACAAACAGGCAGCAGACATAGTAGCTATAGAAACCCGACGGCTGGCACGCACGGACGCACGCGCAGAGGTCTATCCTAACCTGGACGAACCCACTAGATTGAAATAATGTTTCGTCTATCCACCGGTAGCAGAACGTGCATGTGCAACATCGCCTTTCTGTCCGCGGTCGTGGTTTCATCTTGCCACGCGCTCCATAGCTGTGGAGAGGTCCAGTGCGGTGAGGGCCAGCAGTGCTGCTCCCCTACAGTTACCGGCAACGGTAGCACGAGCTCCGCGGTGAGCTGCTGCAAGCTCCCGCTGCATATATTCTTCGACAACGTGGGCTGGGTGACGCGCAAGCTATCGGGCATCCTGATCCTGATTCTCCTCTTCGCAATGGGCTACTTCATCCAGCGCATCATCTGCCCGCGGCCGCGCCGCCACCCCCTACACCCCGAGGAGCCCTCCCTCTTCCACGGACACGCAACCGAGTCCCAGGACTCCCTACTGGAACGGTACCCCGAATACAGTTTGGGGGACTTCACCTCACCAGTGCTGCTACCCGCATATGACGAGGTGAAGTACCTGCCGACCTATGAGGAGACCATGCAGGAGGTGGACAGAGGCCGGTCAGATGATCATTTACTGGTCCAATCGGAGGAGCCTGTTGCGGACCGAGGGACGACGGGAGGACCAATACCCAGAGAAGAGCTACAGGACACTTCAGGACACAACACAACGCGAGTCAAGGAATTCTGACTGAATGTGATGGACTATAAAATGTCATGATTTGTATGTTAGTATGAACTAAAGGAGACACTTACTGGCTATATATGGCTATATACTGGCTATATATGGCTATATACTGGCTATATAATAACTTAAGTGCAATTACAATATTTTGCAATGAATGTTGAAAATAATAGAAACTGGCAATTTGGTCCAATGAGGTGAGTTTTCTAAGACTGGCCGGATGATTCCCCTTGTGTATGCAAATGAGGAATGATGAGGAAATTAAATAATACCCTGGAGACGGGTACTGTAGTGTAACCCTAACCCTAACCCTAAACCGTCCTGCCAGGGCCGGCCTGTTGTTGGATAAGAGGAATTCACACAGAAAAACATGACATCCACTGATGACTGATGGATGCATGGAGGGAATGACACAAGATGCAGACACATTACACATCACAGTACCTGTTACTGACAGAATACAGATATGGTATTACTGGAATTTAACAGTAGAGATCACATTTTTGCATCTTTGCCTCCACTTGCTGCAGTGGAGGCAGCCTCTACAAGTCTTCTGCACTCAGGCTGTGGGATCAGGGGTTCAGGGGTTCAGGGCGCACTCCAGTCCTCTAGAATGTCCAGCATTAATGTTTAATCAGATGGAGTAAAACTCTGATACACTTTGAGGAGTCCCTGGTAGGAGACCCTAATACAATGAGACGACTTGCTGCCACCATATTGAACTTAGTGGCACCAGAGCCTGTGTGTGTGGTTTTTAGGTCTGTACGTATTTGTTGAAGTGTCTGGGAGTGTGTTTGATCTGTGTGCTGTGTGTTTGATCATACATGTGTAAGAGTTCAGGAGACGTGTGCATTCTGGTGGTAATGCATGTGAAACTTGACTCCTGACTAGTACAGAGAAACTGCTCCTCTTGGGTTAGAGGAGAGCTTCAACACTACCACGGACATCACAGCTACCCGTACCTCTCTCTCTAGACAAGAAAGGCCTGACTGCAGTTAGCTGGGGAAGGATGGAGGGAGTTCATTCTAGCCTTAGGAGAATACCTGAGTGACCAGGGATTGATAGCATGGAAAACAGAGAGAGAGAGAGAACAAGAGGACATGAAGAAAAAGGGTGTGAGGCTGAACTTAATGATTCAGTGTTGCTCTTTAATACTGTAGGACAAGCAGCCCTAGACTGCTCCTCTACTGGATCCATCCTGCTGCTCCTGGCCTCCCTGCTGGGGCTGGTGGAGTGTGTGTTGGAGTGGAGATAGACAGAGTGTAATGGCATAATGATGGGCTGGACCTCTGTCAGGGGAGGAAGCTGCATGGCAAGCAGTTTCACACCACCACGTTAAAGGGTTAATAGTTAATATAAACACACAGTAAAATATCTATGATTGTGAGTTAAAACGGGCTGGCCTGGGGCTGACTGCATTGAAATGAAATAGCAGTTGAAGAGATGGAAATAGTTCAGGAGAGTTGATCGATCTGATAAATATGTATTTATTAAACGTCTACATATGTACATTCTCAGAGAATATCTATTTATATAAAAAACAAACACAAAAATAACACTAACCATGTTTGATAAATTACCGTTCTAAAATATTATGTACATTTGGTCCCTGGATGAGGTCAGAGGTGTAGGGTCAAGGGTCAGCGTCGGGAGGTCAGGCTGCTCCTGACAGAGGTGGTGGCAGCCTTGTCTCTCTCCTTAACCAGCTCCATCTCTACCTTTGCATGGATCTTCTCCCAGTCCACCTCCACCTGATGGAGAGGGAGAGGGAGAGGGAGAGAGAGAGAAGAGAAGTGGGTCAGTCTAATTGGGCATAGTATGATATAAATTACACATTGTCTCTTGTAACAAAATACTGTCTGGTTTGGAAGAGAAGAAGTCTTAACTACTACAGCTGGTCAGTGGTCACTATATGACAGTCAAAAGCAAAGACATCATACCCCTTCAGCATACTGCATGAACCTCTTGTTGGTCTCCTTCTTGCTAAAGTCCTGCAGGAACTTGAGTCTGTAGGCCAGCACGGTGTCCACATGGGTCTTATGTTTTACTGCCAGATCCAACGCTCTGAGGACACATGACGCATATGGAAGTATACATAGACAGACAGACAGACAGAATCACTGACATTTAGAGACAGACAGACAGACATAAACAACCACACCTGTCCCAGTTGTAGAGGTTGATGTGGACCTGTATGGCTTGGTAGACCAGGCCAGCCTGAAGCAGAGTGGTCTCAGCCTCCTGGACATGACCACTGAACAGTAACATGTGGGCCACTGAAGACTCCTTAGACGGCCGATCCTTGATAGAGTTAATATACTGAACCTTATCCACCTAGAGAGAGAGAGAGAGAGAGAGAGAGAGAGAGAGAGAGAGAGAGAGAGAGAGAGAGAGAGAGAGAGAGAGAGAGAGAGAGAGAGAGAGAGAGAGAGAGAGAGAGAGAGAGAGAGAGAGAGAGAGAGAGAGAGAGAGAGAGAGAGAGAGAGAGAGAGAGAGAGAGAGAGAGAGAAACAGAATGACATGTACTTAAATTCCTGTACACATGTGGAGGAGAAAAGGAAAGAGTGAGATTTGAGTGATTGATGAGGTCTTACCTCTCCAATGGCAGCGTAGGCCACCTCTGCTGTCGTCAACTCCCTATTGGCCATTGCCATGCCAGCGAGACACGCCCACAGAGACTGGTCCTATAGGAACGGAGACATGCATTGAGCAAATAGGAAATACAATTTGCCATACACACATTGTCTTAGCATAAATAAGCACACATACACAGGATAGGGAGCAGGCATGAGAGCCAGAGGAAAGGTGAAAAGCTATGTGAGGGGGAGGGGTGGAACTGCTGCTCAGCCTGACAGGCTGCTGGTGGCGCCGGGGCGTAGTGTTTGTCCCAGCCCTGACCACAGGCCCTGCATAGCGGCGCTGGTCTAGCCCTGCTCTCGTGGGTGATTAAAGGGACGGGGCACTGAGAGAGAGGAGGGCTGTGTGTGTTATTAGAGGAACAGGAGGACCATTACACTGGCGTCTGTTCATCCTAACAGAACAGGCCTCGTTAATGTCCCTCTGCAGGGCACAGCGCACACACACACACACACACACACACACACACACACACCCTGTAATCTGACTTCCGTGTGTATGTCTGATATCATACTCATTCAGGACACACAGACGTACTTAGACAACATGCAGCACACACGCACACAGACGTAATGATACTTCCATTTACTCATACAGTCACACTCAAACTACGACACTCAACAGTATCGTTGAAAGCAAAGCCCAGAACAAAGTCCTCCTGCATCCTGTCATCTCATCTGAATCCTTCATTAAGACAAACAACATTGGCCATAAAACTGTGAAGACAACAACAAAATCAGAATTTGCTAAAGCCACTAAATGCTGGTCAGAGTCACAGAGATGGGCCATTTTCCTCCAATCAGAGGAGCGATGTGGTCCATGGTGGTGTTGGCTCACTGTCAGAGCCTGCCTGGGGATTTAGTCACACTGCTGGGCTGCCCATGTTTGTGTGACTGTGTACAGCATGGTTGTTTGTATACAGGCCTATCAGCATGTGTGTGTATTTAAGCATGTGTGCATGCTTGTGTCAATCTAGACACGTGTGTGAGTGTGTGTGTGTGTGTGTATCTGTTAAGAACAATTCAGTGCCATGAAAGTCTCCACAAGGAGCGAATCCTTCATACCTGGCTAACAGGACTTCCTCACAACACCCTCCCACTGCGGGAAAACCACACCACACGGCCACAAGACCAAACCCTTACCAGAAATGGGGAAGGAGGAGGGGTGGCTATTAAACAAGTGGTGACGCTCCTTCTTCCATACAGTGACTTCAGGAAGTATTCACACTCCTTGACCTTTTCAACATTTTGTTGTGTTACAGCATGAATTTGTGTCACTGGACTAAAACACAATACAGCATAATGTCAAAGTGGAATAATGTTTTTAGACATTTTTACAAATTTATAAAAAATGTAAAGCTGAAATGTCTTGAATCGCTAAATATTCAACCCTGTGTTATAACAAGCCTCAATAAGTTCAGGAGTAAAAATGTGCTTAACACATAATAAGTTGCATGGACTCACTCTGTGTTCAATAATAGTGTTTTTAACATGATTTGTGAATGACTACCTCATCTCTGTACCCAACATACAATTATCTGTAAGGTTCCTCAGTCTAGCAGTGAATTTCAAATACAGATTCAACCACAAAGACCAGGGAGGTTTTCCAACGCCTCACACAGAAGGGCACCTATTGGTAGATGGGTAAACATAAACAAAAGCAGACAATATCCCTTAGAGGAAGGTGAGGTTATTAATTACACTGTGGACGGTGTATCAACACACCCAGTCACTAAAGACACAGGTGTCCTTCCTAACTCAGTTGCCAGAGATTTCTCCATGAGGCCAATGTTGACCTTAAAACAGTTACATTGTAGTAACTCCACAATAATAAACTAACTGACAGAGTGAAAAGAAGGAAGCCTGTACAGAATACAAATATTACAAAACATGCATCCTGTGTGGCAAAGAATTTTAAAAAAATGTGGCAAAGAATTTGCTTCAAACAAATTGGAATATAAAGTTTTATGTTCTGAATACAAAACGATGTTTGAAGCAAATTCACCACATTTCATCACTGAGTACCACTCTTCATATCTTTAAACATAGTGATGGCTGCATCATGTTAGGGTATGCTTCTCATCGGTAAGGACTCGAGGTTTAGGGATAAAAAGAAACACAGAGCTAACAAGCAAAATCCTAGAGGAAAACCTGTTTCAATCTGCTTTCAAACAGATACTGGGAGATTAATTCACCTTTCAGCAGGACAATAACCTAAAACACAAAGTTGAAAATGGCTGTCTAGCTATGATCACCAACCAACTTAACAGAACATGAAGTGAAAATATTGTACAATCCAGGTGTGCAAAGCTGTAAGAGACTCCCAGCTGTAATCGCTGCCAAAGGTGACTAACATGTATTGACTCTGGGGTGTGAATACTTATGTCAATTAGATATTTATGCTTTTCATTTTCAATAAATTTGCACCAAAAAAAATACTTTGTCATTATGGGATATTGTGTGTAGATGGTGAGAAAAACAACAATTTAATCAATTTTGAATTCAGGTTAAAACACAAAAAAATGTGGAATAAGTCCAGGGTTATGAATACTTTCTGAAAGCAGTGCATATTTACTCCCCTCCCCTGTCCCATCTAGACATCCTTCTCCAGGGTTGGGGTTATTGCATCATAACCCATGCAGCGCACACTGTGAAGGCTCTCACTGGGGTTGGGGTTCAGAGGTTGGCTGGGTGTGTGTGTGTTGAGGTGGTTAAATACAGTAAATGTTGTTACCCAGGCAACTAGAAAGTAATTAAAAGCTGCTTGTTGTGTCTTGTTAAAGCTCCACTCCAGTGGCTCCGTCACACACACACACACACACACACACACACACACACACACACACACACACACACACACACACACACACACTCTCTGAAGGACTAAGTTCACTTGAAGTATCCAGTCAATATCTTAATGTGTGTATATGGTCCATACTGTATTTGGTGGAGTACCACAGGGCAGTTAGCAGATGAGGATAAAAACCAGAACTAAAGGAAGGGATGGGAGGAAGAGGAGGAACAAACATGAAGACATGAGGAGAGTGACAAAGACGAGGACAGGGAAAGGGATCGAGGAAAGACTTAAATGAAGGAGAGAGAGACTCACCTCTTCCTCAGAGGTCTAGCACACAGAGACTCAGTGAGGGGGTGTGAGACACGGAGAAAGACATGAAACAATCAATCAGACAGACACGAGACAACCAGACAGACATGAGTACAGAAATCCTGACACACTGACACTGAGACCCGAGACAAGACCTTGAGACATAGACACACACACCCTACTGCCAAAGAGTGACAAGGAGTTCCCACTAGGGTTGCAAAGGGTCTGAAACTTTCCGGTAAATCTAAATAATTTTTCTGGACATTTTCCATGGGAAGTTAAGCCCTGGAATTTGGGGAAATCATCAAAAAAAAGTGTTGATTACAATACTGGGTGGGTGAATATATTTTATATGACATGCATGATTTTTTGTTAACTAGTAAATAGTAGCCTACAGCAAAGTGGGTTTAAATAATTTCTAACTTGTTACATTTCTGCTAGTTAGTTTTTGCTACCATGTGGGTTTTATCTTGCTTGAGCCTGCTAACTGAGGAGTGTTAATTCACCTGTTTCCATACATGTTTCATTTTTTAACTCTTCCAATACACAGGCAATGTTTTAAAATGAATGTTCTTCTCCCAGCATACACCTCTCCAACCAGACATGCTTTATCTACTCATTTGCTGGATGTAGAGTTCAAGTGAAGGTCAACAAAATCAAAGAGAACGCAGACTGTATTGCAATCATCTCTGATGGCTGGTCGAATGTTTGTGGGCAAGGAATAATTAACTACATCCTCTCCACCCCTCAACCAGTATTCTACAAGAGCACAGACACAAGGGACAACAGACACACCGTTCTCTACATTGCAGATGAGCTGAAAGCAGTCATCAACCTTCCAGAAGGTATTTGCACTGGTGAAAGACAATGCTGCGAACATGAAGGCTGCTTGGTCTAAAGTGGAAGAGTCCTACCCTCACATCACACCCATTGGCTGAACTGCTCATGCATTGAATCTGCTCCTCAAGGACATCATGTCACTGAAAACAATGGATACACTCTACAAGAGAGCCAAGGAAATGGTCATTATGTGAAGGGTCATCAAGTTATAGCAGCAATCAACCTCACCAAGAAAAGTGAGAAGAATAAGAGCAACACATTGAAGCTGCCCAGCAACACCCGTTGGGGTGGTGGTGTCATCATGTTTGACAGTCTCCTGGAGGGGAAGGAGTCTCTCCAAGAAATGGCCATATCACAGTTTGCCGATATGGACAGCCCCATCAAGAGGATCCTCCTGGATGATGTATTTTGGGAGAGAGTGGTAAGCAGCCTGAAACTCCTGAAACCTATAGCAGTAGCCATTGCACGGACTGAGGGAGACAATGCCATCCTGTCTGATAACCAGGGAGAAGCGATGGAAGCCTGAGAGGAAGACAACCAAAGCTTTAGTTTCTAGACTATCATTTTACAGATGTATGTTGAAAACGTTTTTGGGAGATGTGATGGATCATTGGGGATCATTCAATATTCCCTTTCTTTGTTGTTCAGTGAAATCATCCCATGTGAAGAGTCAACTCATTTAATTAAAGTTCAATTCTAACAAAATTGATGTTTTCTTTCTTTCTATTGGAAGGATTTAATAATTTGCAATTATGTCTACTTATGATAAGGTAAAATGTTTGTTTCTGTCTCCATCTGATATGGTAAATATATCCAATGCAAAAAACATCTACATTTAAATGGTATTAATATTAATTTGCATATATTTCCATTAATTCCCATATATTCCCGTTAATTCCCACGGAAAGTTTCTATAGTGGGGGGAACCCATACTAGAACCCTGGAGGACTCCCATTCACCACTCCCTCAGGCCCCTGACCCCCCTACCACCAACTCCCCAGGACCCAGAACTGTGGCCCCACAGCCCGTGACCCCTCTCGGGCTGAGTGTTTCCCCTGGGGCCCGGGCTCTGGTTCTCTGGTCCCTCTGGCCCTGTTCTGCTCTATTGCAAGCCACAATGTGCTAGCAATTACAGGCCGCTAATTACACCATTTATCCAAAATAACTGGCTTTAAGAGAGGGGCTCAGAGCTCAGGGCACAGAGCAGCCCCCTCTCCTGGGTAGGGAAGGGGCAGGGCCAGAGGGAGGGGCTCAGAGCACAGAGCAGCCCCCTCTTCTGGGTAGGGAAGGGGCAGGGCCAGAGGGAGGGGCTCAGAGCTCAGGGCACAGAGCAGCCCCCTCTCCTGGGTAGGGAAGGGGCAGGGCCAGAGGGAGGGGCTCAGAGCACAGAGCAGCCCCCTCTCCTGGGTAGGGAAGGGGCAGGGCCAGAGGGAGGGGCTCAGAGCACAGAGCAGCCCCCTCTCCTGGGTAGGGAAGGGGCAGGGCCAGAGGGAGGGGCTCAGAGCACAGAGCACCCCCCTCTCCTGGGTAGGGAAGGGGCAGGGCCAGAGGGAGGGGCTCAGAGCTCAGGGCACAGAGCAGCCCCCTCTCCTGGGTAGGGAAGGGGCAGGGCCAGAGGGAGGGGCTCAGAGCTCAGGGCACAGAGCAGCCCCCTCTCCTGGGTAGGGAAGGGGCAGGGCCAGAGGGAGGGGCTCAGAGCACGAGCAGCCCCCTCTCCTGGGTAGGGAAGGGGCAGGGCCAGAGACAGCAGGTCTGGTGTTACACATTACTTGACACTGGCATATTCCACACCATTATTCAATTTCCAACATAATGTAAAGAGTTTCTTAAGATGTGTTTTGTATTTGGAGCTGAATATGATGTGTGTCCTGCAGGTCAGACTCATTCTGCATGGGACCAGGGAGTCACCAGGGAATGTCCCCTTTCAGTTGTAACTCCTGTCGGGTGTGTTACCTTGGCAAAGCGGCAGAGACGCAGTGCATCCTCCCAGCGAGAGGAGGCGCTATACTCGTGCAGAAGGGCGGGGTAGGGAGACACGCTGCTGTACACCAACGAGCCATCACCGCGACGCACCGTCACCTGGGTCCCCACGTAGTTCAGGATGTAGGGCGTACGGCTAAACTCACTGTGGAGGGGGACAGATAGACAGACCGATATAAAAAAGCATTTTGTACAGACAGCCACTCAGCCTAAAGGCAGCCACTCAGGAATTTCTTCATTGATTAATCAAAGGCTTTTATACAACGTGAAAACATTTGAGATGAAGATAATGCATGACCTTTTATTTCCGATAATGGGGAACCGTTTTCTGTGTGTGTGTGTTGCGTGCACGTTACCTGGCGTCCTTCAAGTAGAGTGTTTTAGGCAGCAGGTCCTTGTCAGTGAAGACAGCACTAGGATAGTGCCACACGGTGAACTGTGTGTCCTGAATACCACACAGGATGTTAGCTGAGTCGTTCCAGGCCATAGTGTGGACCATAGTACCTGTAGAGCAGGATAGATAGACAGCACACTCTTCTTATCAAGACTCAGAATAACTAACTATCCACACAAACAGCTAATCTCTCCCCCATGCTGTGTAGATCATAGTACATGTGGGTTATGGTAAGAAAGATGGTGTGATCTATCTGGTAGGGTTTAGGTGCTAAACAACACAAAGCAGATTGAAATCCCTCTCTCCCCTACCTATCTTGCAGATGTCGTGTTCTCTGTTGAGGCGGCGGACAGCGGTCAGATACAGGTCACGGTTCTTGTCTATGACTGCGATCTTCCTCTCGCTGGACGGGCCACACTGGTCCAGAGCTATCTCCACCACCTCCATCTGAGACACACACACACAGTTGTGTGGGAGAGACCTGGTTCACATTAACAGGGCTAACTGAACCACCAGTATCAAACCCCACCAGTCTGAATAACACATACACTTACAATATTGCCTTTTGATAAACATCTCTTCTCAACACATGATCACCCACATCACAAGCCCCACTCCTGTCCTCTCCGCTCCCCCTCCACGGCCCTGAGTACACAGCCACAGGAGCACCAGGAGGGAACAATTGAGCCCAGACTAGAGGGAACATACTCAACTCAGAGGGAAGAGATA
Source organism: Thymallus thymallus (assembly GCA_023634145.1). Lineage (NCBI taxonomy): Eukaryota > Metazoa > Chordata > Actinopteri > Salmoniformes > Salmonidae > Thymallus > Thymallus thymallus. The sequence continues at coordinate 311,059 of CM042378.1, read as the reverse complement.
AGAGGAAGAGATGAGAGAGGAGGGAGAAATGGGGGAGGCAAGAGAGAGGAAGGAGGTGCCGGCAGTCTGACCCCACAGCTCCTGGCCCATACTCCCCAACAGAGAGAGGAAGGAGGTGCCGGCAGTCTGACCCCACAGCTCCTGGCCCATACTCCCCAACAGGAGTGTGTGTGACTGTGTGAGCGTGTCAGAGCCAGTACTCCTCTGTCTTGGAGCTGTGGAGTGCTGGCAAACAGTAACTACTGATTCTGGCTACTTCTCCTCCTTTTTTCCCCTCTCTCTTTCTCCCTTTCTCTCCTATTCCCACTCCATAACCCTCCTCCTTTCTCTCCATCCTACATCTCTTTCTCACACATGCACTCATCAAATTTCCTCACAATCTGTATCTCTCCCTCTTAACTATCAAGTTTCTTCTTTTTTCCTCAACACCACTAATTCTTCTCTGCCTTCCCCCATGGCTCCCTGACCTTTTCACCCTGGCCTGTTGGGGGCGCTGGAACCCACCCCACTTACAGCTACCCTGAGGCACAGATCTAGAATCAGTTTACCCTCCCCAATCCTAACAGGTTGCTCAAAGTAACAGTGCGGATTAAGACGTAAACATGTGGAGATATACACAGTCTTCTCAGGTCAATGTGTACACACGAACAGGAGAGTGTAGTTTGTGCTGGTTGGTGAATCACCCACCTTGTGAGTCAGGGACTTCCCGTCACCCAGGGCTTTCCCCGTCAGGGCATCAAACAGAAAGATGACTGGAGGAAAAGAAAAGAGGGAGGGGAGGAGAGGACGGAGAAGGAGAGAGGGAGGGGAGGAGAGGACGGAGAAGGAGAGAGGGAGGGGAGGAGAGGACGGAGAAGGAGAGAGGGAGGGGAGGAGAGGACGGAGAAGGAGAGAGGGAGGGGAGGGAGAAGGGTTAAGCAGTCATTGGTCCAGTCCTGCTAAAGTCATTTCCCCAGCTTTTTATCTCCTAGTGAAGTGTAATCCTCTTGTTGACAAAGTGCTCCTGATGTTTCAATGTGTTTAACGGCTGTAAATGTCACTGATAGAAGAAGCCAAAGGCAAACCTCTCCCACTTGGTATTGTATTGTGGTAGTGAAGGGGAAAACCTCTCCCACTTGGTATTGTATTGTGGTAGTGAAGGGGAAACCTCTCCCACTTGGTATTGTATTGTGGTAGTGAAGGGGAAAACCTCTCCCACTTGGTATTGTATTGTGGTAGTGAAGGCAGCAGGCCTGGTGTTCCACTCACCCTTCTCATCACTCTTGTCCCGGATGGCGATGGTGTCGTTGCTAAGGGAGACAGACTGGGCGTTGAGGATGTCCGTTCTCATGCCGGGGAATCTGGGCGTGGAGATGAGACGGCCCTCGTAGGAGAACACATACACCCCCGTCCCATCCACCAACAGGTAGTGTCTGAGGGAGGAGCCAAAATAGGAGAGGAGAGGAGAGGAGAGGAGAGGAGAGGAGAGGGGAGTAGGAACATAAAACTGCAAGATGGAGCCAATATATTATAAAACTCAATGAGTAATTTCTCTGATCAGGGAAAAAACCAAATACACTGGGAATACATTACATAGCATGAAGAAACAATACTGTGAGCCGCAGCTCAATACTACTTGTCAGACGTATATAGTCGTTGTTGGGGTGGGATGTGGTGGGTCCGTGAGGGGCTGTGGATTCCTCATGTCTAACTCATTGTTCGAAAAAAGTTTGATCCGAATCCTATAAATTAAAATGGCCAACTTGGGTGCCAATCAATTACCTTAATTTCTCAGAGATCAAATTACATTTCAACAAAATAATGTTGCATCTTATCTGTTTCTAACAAACAAATTCAGAAGAATCGTAGTGCTTTGTCAGGTGGAACGGCCCATTAGAGAGCATCTCTGTTCCTCACTGCAGTCAAGCTTCCACAGCCACACACTCACTCACTCACACCAGTGGCTGAGCACCAGAGAGAGAGGAGCACCAGAGAGAGTGGAGCACCAGAGAGAGTGGAGCACCAGAGAGAGTGGAGCACCAGAGAGAGTGGAGCACCAGAGAGAGTGGAGCACCAGAGAGAGAGGAGCACCAGAGAGAGTGGAGCACCAGAGAGAGTGGAGCACCAGAGAGAGTGGAGCACCAGAGAGAGAGGAGCACCAGAGAGAGTGGAGCACCAGAGAGAGTGGAGCACCAGAGAGAGTGGAGCACCAGAGAGAGTGGAGCACCAGAGAGAGAGGAGCACCAGAGAGAGTGGAGCACCAGAGAGAGAGGAGCACCAGAGAGAGAGGAGCACCAGAGAGAGAGGAGCACCAGAGAGAGTGGAGCACTAGAGAGAGTGGAGCACCAGAGAGAGTGGAGCACCAGAGAGAGTGGAGCACCAGAGAGAGAGGAGCACCAGAGAGAGAGGAGCACCAGAGAGAGAGGAGCACCAGAGAGTGGAGCACCAGAGAGAGAGGAGCACCAGAGAGAGTGGAGCACCAGAGAGAGAGGAGCACCAGAGAGAGTGGAGCACCAGAGAGAGAGGAGCACCAGAGAGAGAGGAGCACCAGAGAGAGTGGAGCACCAGAGAGAGTGGAGCACCAGAGAGAGAGGAGCACCAGAGAGAGAGGAGCACCAGAGAGAGAGGAGCACCAGAGAGAGAGGAGCACCAGAGAGAGAGGAGCACCAGAGATAGACGAGCCGTAAAGACTAAGAGAGGAAGGAGGGACATAACGAGACAGAGACAGAAGGATAAACAGAGGCTTACTTCTCAGCCTGTACGATGAGGCTGACGGTCCCCTCCTTCAGGTCAAAGATGAGAGGGGTGTTCCAGTTCTTAGCACTGTAGACGTAGCACTGGAGAGAGGTGGTGACCACCAGGTAACCGTGGGCCAGAGAGGCTTTGATGACTCGGTCCCTGAACTCCAGAACATCCACCGCATCATTCACCACGTTCCTCACCTGGGTGAGGGATAGAGAGAGAGGGAGCGTTTAGGAACATACACACAGACATGCACCACAAACCTTGACTACATAAACACAGACATTGAGTAACAAATCATTTGAAATACTAAAGAAACTAGTTGTGACAAGCAGACTATAGCAGACACACACAGGACATATCATCGATGTATAGAAGGCATTGATTCACGTAAACTCAAGAGTATTTACTGTTGATATATGCAAGGAAACATAGGATATCAGTGGACAGAAATGCCTGGTGTGTTTCTACTGTTTCACCTGTTAGGATAAACATTCTCTTCCACATTCCCCTGTCAATCAATGAATGAATGAATGAATGAATGAATGAATGAATGATTGGTGGTTTTCCACCAGCAGGTAAAAGGTTTGGTGGGTATTTATTTAAGGGTTGAAACACCTTCTTTAACCCCCACTAACAACCCAAATTTACTCACCAAACAACCAGGAATAAAAATGTTTAACCGCGAGGTGGTAAATATAGCTGCCTGATTCATAAACAAAAAAAGTGAGGGAGACAGAACGAGAGGGGAGAGAAAAAACCCTGCAAGGCTGAAAATAAATGGCTGAAGACCCAGGTTTGTTTGGTTAACACAAACAGTGCTCAGTGAGGGTTGTCTATGGCGAGTGCGCACGTGTGTGTGCGCGTATATCCACGTGTGTGTGTCCGTTTTTGTGTGTCTACGCGTGCGCGGGGGGTTGGGGGGGTGTCGACCGCATGTAAACGCTACCTTGTGGTTTCTGAAGTTTAAACACACTCGGTGACGGAGGTTGCTACACAGGCTGGCCATTGTCACTGGTCCACACTGGGAGGCTTATAGCATAATGTATGGCCACAAGTACCCAGGCCTGGGGAATAGTCTGGTCCTTTAAACAACCTGTTAACTTCACCTCACTAGTGTCTGCCTCTCACACCGGCCCATTCACCCTCAGTTAGCGGTCTCTAACTAATTTAGGCTCGGGGAAGGTTTGGCTTCTTAAGTGAAGTAAAGAATAAGACTTTAACTGGAAGGTTAACCAAGCATATGGCATAAGGAACCTACCTGAAACACCTGCATGGTTCTCCTCTTGGTGAGGGTGATCTGTGTTCTACCTGCATGGTTCTCCTCTTGGTGAGGGTGATCTGTGTTCTACCTGCATGGTTCTCCTCTTGGTGAGGGTGATCTGTGTTCTACCTGCATGGTTCTCCTCTTGGTGAGGGTGATCTGTGTTCTACCTGCATGGTTCTCCTCTTGGTGAGGGTGATCTGTGTTCTACCTGCATGGTTCTCCTCTTGGTGAGGGTGATCTGTGTTCTACCTGCATGGTTCTCCTCTTGGTGAGGGTGATCTCGAAGCTCCTCCACTCCCAGCGCTGCTCCACCACATGGGCGAAGATGACGTGTCCGTTCCCACAAGCCCCCGCAAGCTGCGTGCCGTCTGCCGACCAGGCCAGGCTGAACACACTGCCCGTGTTAGGCTTCTCCAATGCATACGACCACTAGAGAGAGAGAGAGAGAGAGAGAGAGAGAGAGAGAGAGAGAGAGAGAGAGAGAGAGAGAGAGAGAGAGAGAGAGAGAGAGAGAGAGAGAGAGAGAGAGCGAGAGATGAGTAAATGGCAAAAAAAGTACTGTACTTAGTCAATGCACAATTTCAAACAATACTGTGTAGCCACAAAGGGGTAAAAGAGATAGGAGTACAGTAAGCCAGGGTGGTTAGGGATAGAGGAGGGATGGGGGTGAACAGGAATAGGTGTAAGAGACACGGGTTAGTCAGGGCCCAATCACTGAGCTGTGAGGAACTGAAGGAGCGCTCAGGCCTGCCCTCACGCTCATAAACACTGAAGGAGCGCTCAGGCCTGCCCTCACGCTCATAAACACTGAAGGAGCGCTCAGGCCTGCCCTCACGCTCATAAACACTGAAGGAGCGCTCAGGCCTGCCCTCACACTCATAAACACTGAAGGAGCGCTCAGGCCTGCCCTCACGCTCATAAACACTGAAGGAGCGCTCAGGCCTGCCCTCACACTCATAAACACTGAAGGAGCGCTCAGGCCTGCCCTCACACTCATAAACACTGAAGGAGCGCTCAGGCCTGCCCTCACACTCATAAACACTGAAGGAGCGCTCAGGCCTGCCCTCACGCTCATAAACATGCACCTCATCTATCACAACCAGCCAGAGTAATAGGGTGGGGTCGCAAGAGCACACAACCAAGAGCCAAAGAGTGATTACCCAAACCATTTTACTTTCTTTTCAAAGTTCTATTTTACTTGTCTTTTTTAGATAGATAGGTAATTTATTGATCCCCCGGGGGGGAAATTTCATCTAACTGTTATAGTTCGACTGTAGCAAAATAAAAAATAAAACTAAAGAAAATAGACGAAAGAAACGAACTAAAACAACAATTAATGCAGAACAACGGGAGCTGCTTAACAGGCGACCAGCAGGGCGGCGCCAAACTCAATCAGGAGAGGGAGGTGGTGGGGGGTTGCTATGTGTGTGCGCATGTGTTTGAGGTGTAGTGGAGGTTTTTCTGGTGGGAGTCAGTGACACTACGACAACAGAGGACATTACTCACTAAGGCTCACTCTCTCTCTCGCTCCAAGATATCCCTTTGTTCTCTTTTCTCCTCTCACTGCTCCCTCTCTCCTAGCATTCTGCAGAGTAGCACACAAAGCCTATTCTGTTATTGGGCTTCTGGTTTAGAAATTCATCCTGTCAGAGGGCTTATGATTGAGTTGAGATAGTTTGGGCTTGCAGCTGTGTTTTTTCAACCTGTTGGGGGTGTGTGTGTGAGAGAGAGATCTCAGTGTTGATGAATGATATCTGGAACTTGACTAATGGAGAGGCCAGATGAGCAATGCCACACTTAAACAATCAGCTACACAAGAACCAGGACTCTAGTGTGAAACTCTCCTGCTTCCCCACCCAGTCTCGTCCTTCACGCTTGACCTACTTTCTCAACTCTCTGTCGTTCTCCCCCCTCTATCTGTACCCCTCACTACCCTCTCTCTGTACCTCACTACCCTGTCTCTGTACCCCTCACTACCCTGTCTCTGTACCTCACTACCCTGTCTCTGTACCCCTCACTACCCTGTCTCTGTACCTCACTACCCTCTCTCTGTACCTCACTACCCTGTCTC